>JAPYZI010000367.1:0-56602 GCA_030523105.1 Ophioninae sp. A BG-2022a | reverse complement strand
GGGCGGGGGGCGGGGCGGGGGGGGGGGGGGGGGGGGGGGGGGGGGGGGGAGAGAGAGGACCGAGAGGCTTTTTCGAGAGCGCGGAGGAAGACGCGTGCATGCAGCTGGCCGTGCATACGCGAGTAGTGACGGCTGTGTTGGACGAACAGTGACGCAGTCACGTTATAGTCTGACGGGGAAACACGAAGAGGAGAATCGAGGATTTCAAGGCAGTGACAAATGCGTTGGCCCTCTGTGATTTCAGTTAATTGTCGGCGGAGCCATTTTTCACTCGTCGCTCACTGCCCGAGTTTGCTCCTACGACACTTTACACGGAGCGCGAGATAGATCGTGATGCTCGTGGGGCCAAGGGGCGAGGGGGAAGAAAAGAGGTTGCTCGTAAATATCCCGTAGGGCGCCAAGAACGCCCGAAAGGGCTAAAGGTTGGACGGACGTCTTACTTCTCGACGGCAGCTTAGGTCCCGACCGAGAGGGAGAGATCTATAGGGATCTGTGCCTACACGTGTGTACAACCATCTAGCGTTTGTATTGGTGTTACGCTCATGATACGAGAACAGCTTCTACTTTTGTAAATAGCCGGGGTAACGACGTCCGGCGAGAATATCCGCAAGGACGAGAAATGAGCCGGAATAGAAGAGGGCGGAGAGTGGGGGGAAACGGGGGGGGGGGGGGGGGATCCACTCGGTAGGGCGTGTGAAACGATTCGACGGGATTAGGAGAACACTTTATAGCTACTTTGCTGTCTCTTCTTCCATTATTTCCTTCTTACGAAATTCACCGCATATTTGAAATGTGAAAATAACGTTTTTATGTTCGTTGCTTGAAGATCGAGGCCTTCGTCATGAAAGAAAAGAAACAAATAAAAATGTTTGTTGTATTTGGTTAATGTTTCGATGTATGAAGCTTGAAGATTCTCGAAGTTTTTTTACGAATAAGCAAACTTTCCAAATTAAACAAAAACTTTGAACGCGATTGCTTTTTATTTGTCAATTAAAGATTTTTGAAAATTGTTTATTTTTTATTTTTATTTATTTCCATTTATTTTGTTTCATCTTTTACAGCATTATTTTCGCGGATTTTTATTCTCGATTCGTATCAGATGGATAAATTATTGCGGGATTTTCGTGAGAATTTTTGACAAAATAAATTCAAGCAGTTGAGCAGTAATCAGTATGCGAATACCCTATATTTGATTATGCAGATAATGTTGTATTGCTTCATTGGAAATTCACAATTTGAATATGGAAAAAATATTGATGTCGCTCATTTCAAAATCTAGATTTAAAAAAAGCGAGAGGAAGAATTTTTCGTTCGCTCTTCACATCGAAATTTGCCGAAGAGTGACTCAAAAAAAACAAATTCAACGGAAGTACGATTTTCTACGGATGTAAAATTTCGAAGATTTTTTAAACTGTGATTTAATCGAACTTGTGGTTTAATTGGAAGAATTTGAAAAATGTAAGAACGACGATCGATTTTTAAACTCCAACATCCTTAAATTCCTGAAGGCCTCAAAATTCAATGAAACAAAATAATAAAAGCTCAAAAAAGTACGCATCATTTTTGGACTTCTTTCATTCTGAATTACGGGTCCAACCCTCGTCGACGTCTTTCGTGCAATTGCGGCGATCGGCCATTGACGATTGACGCGATCCTGATACTTTGCGAGAAGGATGATCGTCACCGAAGCGGATCACTTTGCGGGAGGGTTTCTCCTCGAGGTTAGGGAAGAAGCAAGAGTCAACATAAAGGAAACGAGGGCAAGGGTAGGGCAAGCAAAAAAAAAAGGCCGATGGGCTTGACACTTGCAATGTGGTCAAGTGGACCAACCACGAAACGGGGAAACGAAAAAAACCCGTAAACGAAAGTCGAAAGAGAGAGGTGTATGATCCCCTCTATAGGCAATCCCGTTTCGAGCTTTTCCGTAATGTAGAGCATACGTTTAAAAAGAGACAGAAAATAGAGATCGATAAAGTAAGTATTTGTTTCGTGCTTTGGAATAGCAGTCCCTCAGAAACGAGGATCAATTTGGCTTATCATATTTATACAATTTTTAACCTACACCCATAATTATAATGAATCCAATATATCAGGTTGGAAAAGACGTTCGTAGCATTTTTATATTTAATTTTGTTCTGCAACCAGTTTTTTTCCTGTTCGATAAAGTGTATTTATTCTGTAGATCTCTTTCCGGACTACGAAACTGTGCTAATGATCATTTAGAATAATCAAAATTTCGTATTACTTTTGAGGCTTAGCCCAAAGTAATAGAACCGACCAAAACAAACCCAAATTCAGTATTACATTCGACCTATAGATAAGAATACTTGCATAACAGTAATTTCAAAGATTTCCACGAACCCAACTGTCCGTTTTTAAGGAACCGAAGAAACGTCCTAAAAAGTGTCAAACGTGATATCCAACATGGATACGGGAATTCAAAGTGCCATTTTCCCATATGAATGGATTTGGGATGCAATATGTGTAATATTCTCTCCAACCAAAGAATAATATCGTAGGTACGACCAATATTCGGAGATCTCTTTCTCTCTCCATTTCTCACGCTCTTCGACCCAAGTACAATCATACGTGGATGTTGATACCAGCAATATTCTGATATCCTCTAGGGTACACATTTGGACACCCGAGGCGAAATAAAACTGTAGCAAACGTTGGTTTTCGGGGGTGAAAAAGTAGCGGATATTCTTTGGGGTAAGCCAATCGTGAATGCTTTTCTCGTTTCTCTCTTCCTCTCCCCTTTTCTCTGGCCTTCGACTTGACACCCCGTCTTCCTCCATTCGGGAGAGCGCAGTTGAACCGACTATGAGAGAAGACAAGAGAACACGTACCTCCCTCCGTCCTATGTCCAGAATAAAAAGAAAGGAGGGAAAGTGAAGGTTGCGGAAGAAAGGAAGGGTGGAAGGGACGTCAACGCCCGTACACGACATACGCAGATAATATCTATCTGTTCGACGTTCAATTTCCACAGGGTTGGATGATAAATCATTGGAATAGAACGGGAGGGTGTCCCGGGAAACCGTTTTGTCGTTGGTGAGTTGGTCCCGTTTGATTTACAATCGTTGAAGCGGAGTGTCTTTAGTACCCATTGGACCACCGTCATCATCACCGACGAAAGAACGATCCTCATCGGGGTCAAGGGTGAAATGAGCCGCGGCATTCAACAATCCTCATCTCCAACCTCCGCTGACATCAGCTTCTACAACCGCCAGAAAATGCCACTGCCATTTCGCCCGGTGCCAGCGAAATCGCGCTGGACTGTAACGTTTGGAAAATTTCTTGACTGGTGACCGCAGTTATTACGAACGTTCGGTCCGGGGCACGCGACCGGAGCTTCACGCAATGTCTCCTCGTCTCTTCCGTCCCAACCAACTCCCCCCCCCCCTTCCACTCACCCCCTAGTTTCTCACTCTTTCTCCGTCCCTCTTCCTATTGCGCTGATGGTGACAGTTCAATTCGAACTTTGGTGTTCGGTGGTCAGAAATGTTACCCGCAAAACCGCACGTCCCCGTGATTTCTGTCTCTCTTTCCATGCCTCGACATTTAGCCGCGGGGCCAACACAATTATCTCTCTCTCTCTCTCACTCACTCTTTACCCCGTTAATCCGACGTGTTCTCCTGACCACTGTTCCGGCTACCAACCAACGCTATGTCGGTTAACGTCCCACACGAATAAATACGTGCACGCGACCCAACATTCGTGCGCAGCCCATCAGGACGCGCAACCCTTCCACGTATACAACGTTTTCGACACTCTGTTGTTCTCGTCATCGAGAGCGGTGCTCGCATACGTGCATCGCGGGTCTCGTTAAAATGGCGATACGCGCCGCCGCGATATACCGAAATATTCCCGATGATGATTATAAGAGCAGTCGGTATGTCGGTCATGAAATTTAATGCACCTATGGGCTAGCAACCTCGATGGGGGAATACGGGGGAAAAGGGGATTGGGGCTGATGCGACCAACCGACCGGCTTTCGAAATGTGTGAACGTTCGCTAATATCCGGTGTGCCTGGTTGACGGATTATTGCGTATTCCAATATTTCCCACCAGCGACGACGCCACCGCAACGCAACCCAGTACGAAACGAGTGTGCATTAACTTCGCGGGCTCTGTTGATCGCCCGTTGACACTACTTTCGTTGATACTCGTTTTTCCATCCGAGTGTGGCCGATTTCACGCCGGCCCGCAAAAGTTACCGAGGGAATCAACGATCAGTGTGGCTTTGGATATGTGGCTGGGTAGGTTGATCATTGCGGGGTGTTGAAACTTGATCTGTTTCGAAAAGCTTTTTATTTGCATTTTTTTTTCGATCTCTGAAGGATGGATTTCCGAACGAGGACAGATGTAGCTCAACATGTTCTTGATGTTGACAACGGTACTTTGATGCGTGTAATGAGAATGGATCTTGGAGTGGTTTTCAAGATTGCATTCCGAAATTACTTCGAATAACATGATTATTAGATATTTCAAGGAACAACGTTTCCTACTTGGCTGGATACAGCTTCGTAATTTCATTATAAGAACAAAAAATACTTTTTCCGATTATGTAATTTCTTTTTCTGATAAAGAAACAAACGATAGAGATAGATAAAAGGCTAAGGTAACAAAAGTATTTTGCATAGGGTATTTATTGAATCGTATAAATCCTAAGATCATCGCCTGCCACTACTCTTCAAAAAGATAAATTGCATTTCCTGCTTGAACATCTGCAAATAACGAAGATCCGGGTGTATGCTTCCTACCAAACGAATATTATGAAAAATTGCACATATGTCTTCATTATTGTGAGTAATGCATTTGTTAGATAATTCAAGAACAAAAAAAAACTTTTTCAGATGGTTGGACGCAGCCTATGAATCGGGAGATCAGAAAAGGAAACAAAAATGAAGACAGGTGGAAATCGAAGGTAATGAAAGCGTTCTGTGTTCAGCCTTTGCTTAAAAGCTCCTGCATAAATGGTAAGGACATGGATCTTTGAAGTTCTTAAAAAAAAAACAGACTTCCCGGTAGTCAGTCAGTCCTAAAAATTGACAACGCGGCCCGCAAACCAGTTAATTCGAATCATCCAGTAACAAAGTTAATCCCTGGTGTGGCACCTGGCTCGGAACAAGTTCCGCTGAATGACAGATCACAGAAGCTTGTTAATCGCTACTGGCGAAAGCTCCAGCAAACTGGAGCTGAAGAACCGTCAAAGCCTTAGTGGTTTTCCCGGATCGAAGGACATCGGAGATCGAAGCTGTTGAGTTGCCACGATGGTCCGGGTACGTACATGATAAAAGTGGGGAGGTTCGCCGCGGGGCTTTCGCGCGAATCGAGGCTCTTAATCCAAGCACGTCCTCACGCGTCAATCGCGTACGAATCCGGTCGGTTGGACGGCAGGATGTTGCCACGGGCTAGGAAACTCTCGCTGATGGCGGGATGAAGACAGAGGGAGGATGGGATGGGCAAGAGAAAGAGAGAGGAAGAGAGAGAGGGAGAAAGAGGAAGAGGGAGTGAGAGAGAGATGACGACGTCGGGCACACGCAGATTTGCCAATTTGCCGTCGGCGTTATGTAGGTGGTTAGCCCGGTTAGCTGCTGGAGTGAGATGAAGTGCACGTTTACGAACGAGATTCTCGTACAGCGGCGAATGCTGGAGGCTGATGTGCGGTCGAAGAGATTAATATGCGCGCGAGGCGAGAGAACGTACAACGTATGCTTTTGCCATACCCGCACACGTGACTCTATACGAATGTACCGGTGTCTACATACGGATAGAGGATAGCTGGATGTGTAGGTTTGAGTGCGCTCGTCACCAGGTCCCGCCATCACAGTTTTGTTCCGAAGGAGCGATGGAACGACGAAAATCAGGCCGCAGCGTATTCACGAGAGTCTAGCAGCCCAGCGCTCTTTCTCATACGGGGGTATTGGAACCCTTTCCTACGTGTGTTCTCCAACGCGACTCATCGGCGTTCATGCACGGGGCGAGCACACACCTCGACTCGGTGCCAACACCCGCCGCTTCAATTGTACCGGCAGAGCTATCGCTACGTTTGACCAACCTCTCGCGATTGTCCCCGCACCTCCCGCCGGTCTCGTTCGAGCCGCTTCTCCCTTGCGCCGCGATTGCAACGTTGATGGTGTAGGGTAGAGAAGTGGAACGAGGCGAGCTTTCCTGCGGCCGCGGATTGCCGTTCCAAATTTCTCGCGTCCCCCGGTCTCGAACGACCCACCCTCCCCCCCTGGAGCTACCGCTGTTGCTTCTCCCCGAATACACACCCCTCTCGAATCGCGCTCGACCAACGTTTAGTAATTTCTGTCACGAGTCGTACGTTCCGCTGCGCTAGACCGTTATACGCCCATCCTACGTCACCCATGGCCCAGGGAGCTCGCCCAATAACGCGCCCTCACCCTTCTGTTAACCGCTCGCTTTTTACCTATAAAACGAGAAAGCCGAGCATGTGCCTCGTGATTCTCGCACGCGGGAGAAATACATTATACCCTGGCCAGTCTCGTGAACCGCGCACTGTGGGGGGATCGGGCCACTCGGACTAATTAGGAAAGACTAGCTAACGACTCGGATCACCTAGCTGATCTGTAAGGAGCTACAGGATTGCGGGACTACGTCTTATTCTTGGAAAGTGTGGTTGGGAACGTCAATGATGCTGATCATTGATGTTGTTGATGGTTCAAAGCATCGATCAAAAATTACGATGTCTCCGTCCTCAACTGCGTCCCAATGATCAACGACTATGTTCTCAAAGACCAACGTTAATTTCTCGATGATCCACGACAGCGTCTCAATAATCAACCCCAATATCACGATGATTAACTTTCGGATCTCAATAAATAACCTCGATAACGCAATGATTAACCCCAAACCCACAAAGATCAACTTTAATACCCCATTAATCAACCCTCAGCAGTCGGTAAGCTATCTTAATTCAACGATGCTCAATTTTACAATTGCAATGTTCAATTACAACACCTCAATGATTAAGCCTGCGCGCCCAATTACCAACTTCAATCCCTCAACCATCAATATTATCATCTGAATTCCTCACCCGCAACAACAATGCTCGACGTTTAACTTCAATGACCAATCTGAACACCTATTGAGGTTGATGATGCATTGAGATTGATAATATTCGTCAACCTCAACTCCTCACTGATCAACGATAATCGTCGATAGCTCAAACGACCGCGTCTTTGATTCCTTCCAACAATCCTATTTATTTACTGTCAGTGATCGTCCCAATCCAACTTCGGATTGTCTCATCGAGATCTCCCGGATATTCGTTGAATATCCTCGCGTGTTAGTCGCGTTACCAATAACCGTCGTTTTTCATTTCCCTCGTCGCAACCATCTCGGGTGTCGGTCTATGACGAGGATGAGAAACGGCTTGGCGTGGAAGATACCGGTAGGAGGATCTTGCAGCCTGGTACACCACGCCCAGAGGTTCGAGCCAGCCAACTTGTCGTTCTATCCGGAACGAGAGCATCTCGTGCCAAAGAGGAAGTTCCCGGAGGATACTCGAAAGAGACGCGAATAAATGTATATACGTCTCTATATCCGTACATACAGATATAGGTATGTGCAGGCGTCATAGCTTGCAGCATCTAGAGAAGGCGGAGCTTCTATTTCTAGTGGCTCGGTTGGATTCGTTCGCGGTTCGTGGGAGGCAAGAGTGAGGATCCCACCGTCAACGAGACACATAAAACCAACACTACCTATCCACCAGTACCGCATCCTCCGAACTTTAATTCGACACACACGCGCACACACGCTTCGATCATAAACACAGAGATGTGTATCATCCAAGTGCAACCCAGAGGTTTTCTAAGAGCTGCTCGTTCCTAAAGCACCAGCGAGGACGTAAAAGGAGGATGAAGAAAGGAAAGGGAAGAAGACCTGGCTGGAGACTAGTACAGAATAATAGTGCCTGTACGTGGATGCAGGGACGATGACAGAACTCGCTGCCTTTCACTCTTTCCTTCCTCGAGTTTACCAAGATGTAGACGGAGGCGAGAGAAATTGCACGAGGCATGCGCAAAACCATGATACTTCATGTATACCGTGAAATATAGACGTATAGATATGTACATAAGCGACGAAAAGACAACCGCCGGTATGGTATACATTAAGGTGACGAGAGCGTCGGCGCCGAGAATTCTACTCTCTCGACGAGGACGATAAATATACCAAGGAAAGTTGGCAAGCTAAATCGCGCATAACCGAGCCCCCATTTTCTTCCATAATCCTATGTATAGAGTTAGCTCGCGTGTACCAAGATCGTCCGTTCACGGCGTGACCGTAAAAGTATCACGATAGGCGCTTCGAACGCTACGAACCACCAAGACAATGTAGGCCACACATGTCGCTTTTGCGGATTCTAAATATTGGAAGAGAAGCAGGATGACTAGTTGTTGAAGGAACTAGACGCCTCCGCGATCTTGCAATCGCAGTGATTTTTCAAACATTCAGCAGTTGCCTGTGGATGGTTTCTTCGGATTGAAATTGAACTGATAAGGTGATAAGACGATACCGAAATGTCCGTCAACTTTGGACATTTTGTTTGATTGATCGAAGCTACAGTGATAACGGCTGAACCCTTTAGCTCCTACGTTTGGTCGAGGCTGATCAACATTTTCAAAATTACTTGCGTCTCTTTTATTACAATGTATCAAAAATCTGAAACAATGCGGTTTTACCATTGGGTGGACAGTTATTGCGATCCGGATTCGTCATTTCTAATAAAGTTTCCAGTAATCGTTGACAAGTTAAACAATGATCTTACGTAACCCAAACAGTGATCATAAATAATTCATCAAACACAAGAAAAAACACTTTCTTTGTCTCTTAGCGAAAGAGGCGGTACGAAATGAAAATGTCTATCGCGTCGCGACGACGTACACTACAAATTCAGTATCAACATCTCTAAATGTTGTTCGTACTCGTCCGCCATTGGAACGATTCTCCGACTGTTGGTGAAGCCGTTATGGATTTACCGAGCCAGCCACATCCCTCAGTTTTGCCATGCGAGTGTGAACCTCCAATGCCGGGATATGTCATTCGCTGGCAAAAAGTTTGAGTTACCTCGCGAGAGAAGGAACGATGAGAAGTTTGGTCGCTGAGGACGAGGATCAGGGCAAAAGGAGGAGGTTGTCGCGGGCCCCGTAGGAAACTCGCGAGGTCGCTGCACTCCTCCCGGCCGGAGCTACTACCGACATATACTCGGTATCTCCGGTGCTCCGCCTAGTTCGCTCAAGGGGTGGTAAAGTGTTAAACACGGGAGAAATCGCGGCGAAGAGGAGGTCCGCTCCCGGCGCAAACATCTCTTTCCGCTTGTGCGCGAGACCGCAATACGGATGCCGAGTAGTCTTGGCGTACTCTAGTATACGCGTCGCGAATCCGCGAGCTCCGGCCACTCCGTATAGGGGTGTACTTACTGATGCACCCACCTAGGATAGGTTCTACTCAATTCCTCCCACCCCTAAAAAGGTATTACCTCTCGCGCCTCGTTTACTCGCTGCGCGCCATTTTGTTCGACAAAACGACCGAACTATCCACTCCCAACTTCCAGAATTGGAAAGAGTCACGACCAACGTTGCAACGCTTGGATATTTCTAATCTTCTAGAATTACAGCTGAAAAGCAATTCGAAGAGTCGCAAATCACCCTTGAAGAACTTTACGATTCGACTCCACCCTCATCGTCATTGGACCATACTTTTGTGCTTTTCATCGAGCGAACCAGACACCGCAGCACTTTTGGCACAGTCTCGAATACCCCCTTCGAAATTGCTATACAACCGATGGACTACACTCGAAACCCGATATTGGTACATTCGGAAGTCGTAAGAGGGCGCTCGCTGCAGTCCTGTCGCAAACGCGTCTCATTTCGACACGTCCCATTGGGAATGCACAATAACGTCCAGTTGCTTTCTCGTCGAACAATTTTTGCATGCCTGTCTCTCCCGGAAGGGTCCAACGAAACTGTTGACTTTTTTTTTGCTCCCCCACTCCACCCCTCCTCTTTTTATAATTGTATTTTTCAATAACGGACGGAACCAAATGCAGAGAGGAGAAGAGAGCACGATCTACGAGAGGGATTGGGGACCATCGGTCTGCAGTTTCTCGATGCATCCACGGACGCCCACACACATGAGTACACAAGTGTTGGTGGGTCAGTGTGGGCGAGAGGATACATAGGTATGCACCTAACCCTCTTTCCACGTGACGAGTCAGACGTGCGGTATGCAGAATCGAATTCTGTACTAGTGACGCGTGCTTCCTGTGTAGAGAATTATTATTCGCAGATCAGCGAACTGGCTAATTCCCTCTCATGTTTGAATGCAATTATCAATCGTTGGATAACCATAACAAGGGATGTGTGAATTAATATACGTCCCTTTCTCCCTTTTATTGCAACGTATATTGCAATGTATACGTATACGTGCCCACATACGTTTAATGTAATTTGCTACAGTGAACGCATTATGTAATCTTGATGTATACGTCATGTACATTTTGGGCGAACCCATTTCGAGGAGCCTACGGCGAGGAACCTCAAAATTAAACGTCCTCAATATCAACATTCCTCGCAAATGAGTGTTTGTGTTTTACATACGTAGGGCTTCGGGAATTACGTTTAAAGACCATGTGTCTTGTATCGATTTGTATCCAAATTGGGTCCGTGTCAGCTGGACGATCCTTTTCGATTTGAGACAGAAATATTTTCGAGTCTTTTCGGATTTTTCTATAGCACGTATTTTGAGTTTATTTATCCGACGTGAATGCAATTTGCTGTTAACAATTTAAGAAAGCAATTGGAAGTTACATTGACGAGTGTAAACTTTTTGTCTTCGAAAATTTTGCGACTCATGCTACGGAGATAATTTCTTGAACTTACGATCTAAATCTCTTAAGGTTGTTAAAGTATTCATTTACTTATTGCTCAACAGTGTACTTAGTGTCAAGTTAAATATCTCTAAAGTAAAAAAAGGAATATTCAGTCCCCTTGAACTAGGTTTTCCTTTTCTGGCCTGGGATTTTTTACTTTTCGAAAAAAACACTTTGGAAATAAACAACTAATGATCAAAAGTGAAAAACGAAAGAAAAAAAGGTAGTAAAATTATTTCGACTAAAATTATCTAGTTCTTAAGGACCAGATTCCCTTTTCAGTATATTTGTAGTTTTCGAGAAAAATAATGTTTGTATTTTTGGCGAAACAACATTTCTTCATTTTGCTCTTTCGTGAGTGTATACTACCCTCGAATAGGCTTCAAAAATAAAAATAAAAAATCTGGTTTTTGTGTTGTAGATGATCCATTTCTATAGTTTTTCCAGGCGATTTTCTTTCAAGATTTTCAACTTTCACCGAGCTGTAAAAAAAATCTCGTCGAAAAAAACTGAATATCCCTCTCCTCAAGAGACTTTTTCAGACGTCACGTTTTAGAGTCAGGTATTTACAGCGAGAAATGATGTAACGCACTTTGGCTGAGGGATATAATTTTGCCTGTAACCGAGAGAAACACCAATCGGTAGAGGGGAGGGGTAGGACGTTACCGGGAGAATCATCGGCACGACCTGTACATTTACTCGGTGGTAGAGATGGAAAAATCATGCTAGTCAGGCTTCAAAAGCGACAGATCAGTTTTCGGGACTCACTGAGGAAACTCGTCACGTGTGGGCACACCGGTACGAGTGGTAACCAAATAATTTCGTGTGTTCTCACTTCCTCTATCTATCTATCTTTTTCACGTACACACCTCTTCCGCTTTCGACAGAATTTTCGCGACGGTATAATTGGAGCTACGCCGGGCTCGTTAACGACGCGCATTCGTAATGAGTTTCACGTTACTCTTGCGATATTATTTCCCCTCTTCTGGCGGTGGCAATCATATTCATTTTATACGCGCATTATATACCTTTGGGCTAGCGACAGATGGATAAAAGGAAATTACGTGAAACACTTTTTTTTCCAACGATATCCTTTTTTTCATTGATAATTAATTTTGTTTGCGAATGGCCCTGATTTCTTGATAGAAATTAAGTCCCGAGCATGGCTTATTGGCTTTTAATGGATCGTTATTGTTTATATCCAGAAAATAGTTAAATTTATTTGATTGAAGACTCTCGAGCATAGCGTATTGGCTTTTAATGGAAAGTTATCGTTTATATTGAGAAAATGGTTAAATATAGTTGATTGGAGACAAGTTCCATCCTTCCTAAGCGATCACCCCTCCGAGTATTGGCTTTGCGCTGCACTGCTTTGATCGAAATACTTCAGAGTTAAATTCCGACCCCTTATCCAACCAGGATCATATTCATGCGTCATGTATAGGAGGGAATATGAAGAAATTCGCGGACTGGTGATAAATGGGATTGGGAAAAGTGCCTTGCTGTTTTTTTACTTTTCAACAGATTCTCACTTGACCGGAATACACATTTTTTAATTTTTCGATTAATTGACTTGAGCCCGCTAAAAAATAAAGATTTTTCACCGTCGTAAAAATAGGCCGAAATTTCCAGCTTTGCATCTTAAATTAAAATCGATTAATTAAAGCGTTAATTAATATACACATCTTCATCATTTACGTAAAATTGTAACGAAACATTTTTTCCTATCGGGTAGGACGAATTATTATCGTTTGATCAATGTTTCAAAGAAGGCTCACGATTCATTTCCAATTTTTTCAAAAATTCAAAAAATTGTGAAATTAGCGAAAGCGACGAACGACCCATCGTTAGATTTAACGTTTGCTCGAAAAAATCGTTAGCTGATGAGGGTTTATTAATTTATGCATTAGTACATACTACACCATCGAACATTTCTTCCCCTCTCGCTGTTCCGGAATCTTTTCGACCTACACCGTATTTCTTCGGGTGATTGTGTCTATCAAGGTAAGCATTGTAACGTCGGGATTCAGAAACGTGGGGCAACACATTTTCGCGGGCGGTGTTCGTCGGAGGCACACCAGGCACACCAAATGTACGCGCGTATCTGTCATGCGGTAGAAAAGCAGTTAGCCTCATTTGTATTCTTAGGGGTATGGAAGCCTCGTCGGGGCGGCTAGCGCTGCTTCCGTACCTTCAAATTTCTCTTCCTCTCTCCCGTTTTCTCTCTCTCTCTCTCTTTGTCTCTCTTCAGCCCTCTCCTATCCATTTCTCCGATCGCAGAAACGCACGCAGCCTCCCACACGGTGGCACGATTCACCATCACACGTCGTACGAATTATTCGGTAATCAAATTTTCTCGGGCCGCACACGTTGTCGCGGCGCTCTCTCGGGCACGCCGTTACTCTCCTGACTTCTCTATTTTACGAGAGAACCGTGTACGGCCCGCGAGATCTCCGACGTCCGACAAACGCGAGCGAACATTAGTCGAAAGCTCAAAAATGAAGAAACGAACGAACCCGAGAATTAAAAAAAAAGAAAAGCGTACAAAAAATACTGTATAATAATAAAATTAAAAAGAAAATTAAGAAATTTAATAAATATACATTTAATTTTGTTTTTCAAAATTAATTAATTTCATTTTTTTCCTTTCGGTTCAATTCATTTTTTTCCTTTCGGTTCAATTCATTTTTTCATTGCAGTTCAATTCATTTTGAAACCTTTAAGATCAGTTAAATACAAATAAATAAATAAATAAATATAAATATTATAAATAAATATGTTATAAATAAATATTCACAATAATTTGAACTTTCGAAATATCTTCTTCCCTAGCCGAAACACTCGTGCACCAAATTATTCAAGGTGAACAGATTGTACAGTGTGGACCTAATTTTTTTGTTGCTTTTGTAATGATGAAAAAAATATCGCGGGGTAATTTGTTTACTTTCGAAGGGCTGATACAGCAGTGAAAAAAATTTGTTTTTGTCAAAGTCACAGCTTTTGTGTTCGTAAGGTCATCAAGATTTTTCAAATAGGAACGTGTTTTCCTTTTATTATGACGTTGTAGCTGATATTCAGATGAATCTAATGACCTATGATATCATGAGCCTGAAATGACTTTTCACGAAAATTATATCGACGAGAAACGTTGACGGGAAGGATGATTTTATTTCTCCCAGTTTCACCATAAATCAAAATAATTTCCGCTGTCACTGCTCCGATTGTACAAAACCATTTTCGATACTGCTGTTTCCTGTTACTTTCAAATTATACAATCGTCTACTATTAGTAGACAACATTATTTTGTTAAAATTTATCTTTTTTTATCACTATCAGAGCTCAGTATTCCAAATCTCCAGGACAAGTATTTTTATAAAAAACAAAAAAAAGTAGGTACGAAACAATCGAAAACGAATTTTCATTGAATTCCAGTGATCATTTGCATGGTAGAAAAGGCCCGAAAAAAATATGGCATCGTAGAAATACAACGAAAATTCGCTGTCGATTTATTTTTCTTTTTTCTTTATCATAGAAATGTTGCCATGCCAATTCCAATTTCTGCCAACGATCCAAAAAACCATTTGGACTATTTTCAAACTCGAACTTACAAAAACAATAGCTAGTGCAACTAAACATTCGTTGCCTTCCAGCATTGGAATTTTAATGTCATATTTTGAGACGCAATAGAAACTAAAATCACGAAATGCCTTTATTCACGAAAAAAAAAGTTGGTTTCGTGAAAATAGCTGAATTTTCTTTTTGGACGATGCTTTCCCGAGTTAGCCTGTACGCGGACGTATTAATACACGAAACGATATTGGCAGGTAAATATACCTCGTTGCTCTCGCCGACATTGGATAACACCATTTTTGGTCAAGCACCTGCATGCTTCTGATATTGCAACATTTGTTTGCATATATATCTTTATTCTCTGGAATTGATCGAAAACAGCCATGCGAATCAAACACCACAGACGAGCTCTGTGACGTACCAAATATAGTATCAAATAAAAAGATACGAAAAAAAGTAATAAAATAAATCAAGGAAAAATAAACACCAGCTACTAGTCTTCATTTGGATACATTTTTGATGGACGGTGAATTTTCCTCGCTACTTCATTAGGAAAAGGTGGTTATCGATCAAAAGAATTTGAACGGGGATGTGAATTACCTTATTTTAATTAAGGAGGAAAGACCATTTACAAGGTCGAAAGTTATGGGTTTCTTATAATTTTTTTTTTTTTCATGGAAAGAATACACGTAGAAATTTGGATCTTTGGATGTATTTTGTTTCATATTTTAATTGTACAAAAAAATTGTAAACACTTTTTTTTAATGCGAATTGCCGATCGTTTATTATTAATGTTTAAACGAAGATTTTCAAAAAATTGTCGCACTACTGGAGACCTCCCTCTAATTATATGAAAAAAAAAAAAATGAATATGATTCTTAAAAATCAGCCCCATACTCTTTTGGTGAGCTAGGATTTTTGAAATATATGCAAAATTCAGGAAACGGCAGCTTAATAAAGTCTAGTTTGTAATTTTTCATAAAATTTTCGCTATTTTTACGGGTAAAGGTAGATTTTATTTTTGGAATTCAAAATAATGTTTAGGTTCGCCGACAAACTGCTGATGCAACGAAGATGCGTGATAATTTTCATCGATGGAATAGTTTCTGCGCAATCTCTCCAGGAAAAAAACGATTTTGCGAAAAACGCGCTCAAAGTTTTTAAAAGCAGAAACTTAATGATACCAATGTTTTACCGGATAATTTTCGATTCCAGCGCCTCACAGATCTCCATTGGCGTCCCATCAATTAATTGATTGATTTTTCGATTGATCGATTGATTGAAATCGTTTTTTTTTTTAATCAATTGAAATTCGATTGTCTTTAAATCGGCTGAAAATCGATTTTTTTACATCGTTTGAAAATCGAATTTTTTCAAATCGTCTTTTTCTCCGTAAATTCACCGACAAAAAAAATTGTTTTGTCCAAATTTATAAATGGTTTTCCCTCCTTAATTGGTCTTAAGTAAAAACATTAAAAATTGTAATCGCGGATAAATTTCCAGTGCAAAGAGGAATATTTTTTTCGGGCCGTTTTATGCACCTACTGATACATAGGTATTAGCGGGGTTGCTGAACATTGTTTTATGACGCCTCGTTTTGTCGTCGAAAGTCTGGATGGGTGGGAAAGAAAGAAAACGATCGGGCGGTCGACGGTCCGTCTCTGGCAGCAACGATCCTATACACGATCCTATACAGCCACGCACGTCGTGCATGAAACTTTTATAACCTCCTAAACCTCGAAAGTAAAGCGCTTTGTAACTGTCGAAGCTTTACAGCGCTTAATAGGGCCGAGGATCAAGCGAATGAGAACGAGGAAGAGGAGAATGAAGAAAGGCGTAAAAAACGCGGGACGATGTCCCGAGAATATGGCAATTCCTCTCAAACAACGCGAGATATATTTATTGCACTCGATTTATTAGTTTATTGAAAATAAATATGCGAGTTACTTCGATTGTTGTAAAAATAATAATTATTATATTAAAAAAAGGAGTATTGTGTAGGCTGGAGAATCTAATTGAGACGTGAAAGCAAGAAGAAAAGCAGGAGACAGCTAGAAATAAACATTTCTTAAATAATATAATCTCAAAAATTCAGTCAAACGAAAAATTAAAAAAAAACGATTTTTTTTACATTTTTCGAAATTATATATATTCAAAAATATTCTCTCAAAATGAAACAGATATCATTGATCAAGCATTGGTTATAATTTTTGTAATGTCTCAAAACGACTTTTTTCCAAAAATTTCCGAAATTACTGAATCTATTCTGGAATTATTTCAAAGTTTCGACTAATCTGGAATTATTTAAAAGTTTCGATTTTTACTATTTTTTTTTTGCGAAAAGCAATGAAAAAATATGAAATCCTTGCAAAATATGCCACTGTTTTATAACTTTTGCATCTTCGTGAAAAATTCTAATTCAGTCGATTGTTCATGGTATCAACCCAAATATTCAAAAAGTTTCTGTCTCGGATGAGCTATTTTTGAAATTTCGAGGCATTGTTGTATAAATGAAAGTTCTATTTTTGTACGTCGAAAGTGCATAAAACATATAATAAAAAATGTGTTAAATATATTCCAAGAGAATATTTATCAAGCCTAACGAACTCTAACTACATCAATATCTCGATTCGTAATCTCGTTTTAAAAAATGTATAAAAAAAACGTCTTTTTTTCGAGTGGCCAAAGTAAGAACCTGCTTCGACAAATCTCATTAATAGGATCCTAATTGACACTCTTTAAATCCGCAAAATAAAAAATCACACATCTTACATCGTCGTTCGATAAATTGCTCCTTTCACGGCTACGTAAACGGCGATGGAAACGATATCGCATGAACGATACGAGAACCGTACTCGGTCACACGAGAATACAGGAATTCGCAATATTCCGTATATTCGTGAGAAGCCGCAATTAGCACGTTTGATAACGATGAGAGACGAGTGAAAACGCATCGATGAGATTCGGAGACGCGGAATATCATACACCGGTCAAAGGACACGCGGAGGCATCGTCGTTCGCGCCAGTTTCCGCCGCACGGATGATCGCAAATTGGTCCGGAGGACGATGCGTATAAGTATACACAGAGCTTTCCACGCTTCAGTGGCAGGCTACATTCAAAGGTTCGTTGGCTGACCACGCCCGGGACAAAAGAGTTTTCTACCGGCTAACAAAAAAAAAAAAAACAACGAACGGCGAGGGCTGGGGGGGAACGACTGTTTGAGGTAAAAAAATGTATTCGGGTGTGGAGTTTCTTTTAACACTCGTGCCATCAAACGGGAATTAGTGTTCTTCGTCGCCTATATGTTTTCGCAAAAGTTCCCTCTCGCTGCTTCTCTCTCTCTCTCTCTCTTTTCCCTTTTACCCTGTACACCCTTTTAAAAGATATTATTTTTTTCCCATCGCGGGAGACGTTCGTACCGCACGGAATTCCTCAAACGCAAAATGTGTCGCGATGTTCCAGTGAAACAAAAAAAAAAAAGATAGGAAAGAGCGCGTGTAATTAGGGCGAGGAAAAAAAGGGGCCGAGAAAGAGAAGAGTGGAATGGAATAAATATACGGAAATTGGAGAACTTCTGTTTTCAGTCATCTATCCTTGTTGTACGTTGTTTGTTTAAAAAGTAAGGTGACTTTTTTATTTTTTCAGGTATATATTTATTTATTCGTCTATATATGTTTTGTTCCTTTGAAATCAATTATCGTCAGATATAATGCACTAGTGCCAACGCTTTTTCCAATCCTCGAAGAACTTCTGATATGCGCTTTTTCCTACGACCTTGAACTCTACCAGCAATTCGGTCTTTATCTCCTCAATCGTCGCGAATCTACGTTATTTTCCTAGCTCTTTTCAGTTTTGGGAAGATAATAAACGACACAGGGGACCACGTCCGGTAAACACGGTGGATTAGGCATTATTACGGTGTTGTTCTTCGTCAAAACAATCACGAACAAGCAACGATCCGTGACCGGGCGTGTTATCGTTCTGGATAGCAAACGAATCGCTACACGCGCCAAAACAAATGTAACCTTTACATTTATCAAAAAGAAACTACATCGATTTCCAATATCTTTTTCTAGGAAAATTTACTATATTTCCGAGAACCGATTTTCATTTTACCTTTCTAATAAAATTCGTAATGTATTCGAGTTTCCATTTTTTTAACTTTCTCTTTCTAGTAAAATTCTATTGTAATTAAATTCGTTTTCTTTCTTTAGTAAAATTCGTAATATTTTTAAGTATCTTTTTTCATATTCTCTTTCTAGTAAAGTTCGTAGTATATTCAACTATATTTTGCATTGTATTTTTTTTTAATTAAAATTCGTAATATTTAAAACTATTTTTTTCATTTTCTGTTTCTAGTAAAATTCGTAATATTTAAAACTATTTTGTTCATTTTCTTTTTCCAAATAATATCGTAATACTTTCAACTATCTTTTTTCATTTTCCTTTTCCAGTAAAATTCGTAATATTTTCAAGTACCCCCTTTCATTTTCTCCTTCTATTAAAACTCGTAACATTACCAAAAGCGCAATTTGTTCATGGAACAGAAAAGATACGGTGCGTTTGAGAGAAGAGTGTACTCACGTCTGTAAGGTCGTCCCTCTTCAGGCGTCGATCTCTCGGTATTTTCGGAGCCCGGTGTCGCGTTGGCTTCGCGATCCTCGTCATCCGGCGTTGGTCCACGATTATTACCAGCTGAAGTTACGGATCCGGGATTATTGTTGACGGTTGGTGATCGACTCGCGGAACCGGCGGGGCTTTGGGGCGCGATCTCCTGGCCATTACCAGATAGACCGGTCGCCCCGATACCACCGGATGAAGGCAACGACGGCGAGAACATGTTCGACATGCCGGATAACGAGCCGATACTCGCGAGTCCCGAGGAAACGCTGCTGGCGCTACCGGTTTCGACCTTCAAGCACTTGCTGGGGGGTGCGAACGCTGAAGGTCCCAGAGGCCTGAACGCGCTGAACGGTAATCGCGGGTCCACCGGATGTAAAAAATGATGGGGCAGATGTAACATATGATGAAGCCCGTAACCTAGCGAAGCCGCTGTGCTGAACGGCACTTGAAGATCCTTCGTATCCGATACCTTGTTTTTTTTTTTTTCGGTGTTCATTGGAGCATCGAAAAGAAACAGAAAAAAGGAATTTTTCGAATTAATAAATTGTTGGATCGGAGATTTGATTTTATGGACGCGATAGGTGGCGATTTTTGATCAGAATAATGTTCAGAGGACGCTGAAGATTTCGCATTGGGACTTCTATCTTTCAAATACAACGACAATGTTTTTTTTTTTTTTTGCTTACGTTTTCTTTGCTATAACCGCTTCGTGAAAATAATGCAAACATTTTCACGACTGTTATTAAGCGATTCACAATGTAATTCGACGTATTACGATTTTAGACACTAATGGTAATGAGAAGTTGAAAAAACTTTCGTTTTATCCTAACGGAGGAAATTTTAAGCCCTTAAGATTCTACGAGAAGTCGAACGTACTCGGTCGTACTGCCAGTTGAATTTGGAGTGACTTTGAATTATGGGATACGCGGTTCCGTTCCCTCGAATTTTTTAATCAACAATCGTTACTAAAACCAATTGAAGGGGGGGTCATTTTTACACATTATTTTTTCCTCATTCGTCTTGCTCAACTGGTCTTGATAGACAACAGTCTTGCATCCAATAGCCAGGTGTCAAATACAGAATTTAAAAAAGAATAATGGCTTCTTTTTTTATCTTTTGAAAATTGCACTTTTGCAACGACGTTGAAATTAGCAAACTTGCAATGAAAGTTGCAAATTGAAAAATCCCACCGTTTTCCATTGCAAAATAAAAAGTTCGTAGTATTAAAATTAAAAGTTTGCAAATTTGCAAATATTCAATGAACTTTGCAAATTTATTATTTACCTCATTATCGTAAGTGACGTATCGGAGATTTATTGTAAATCACTAAGAATCGAATTTTCGGTGTATCTCAATGATACAAGCTTCAAGGTCATCGAAAATATTTGGATTTCTCCAATGTCCTTTTACGTATTCAAAGGTACGTATCCTTATCGTAAATATGTGATTACGATTTGCCGAACGAAAAGCATCCCATTCTAATAATAGTTATAAAAAATGGTGAAACGAACGATAACGAGAAACAGTGGTTACATCCAATCATAGAAGCTTCGATATTGGAACGTTAAATTAATCTCTCTTTAAAAAATAAATTTAATCCTGGCTAATCGATTGATGGTACATAAAATTCCCTATCATAAATGCAGTTCAGATCTTTGGAAAGCGAAGGAAAAAATATTGCAAATCCGAGACTAAATTTTTTTATTCGATTTAGATTACTAGAAAAATGTGGTTTTTTATTGAGACAAAAAGTGAAAAAAAGGCGGAATCAATTTTCGGCACTTTTGAAAGATCAGCTCCGATGTAATTTCTTTCTAATACTGTCACGAATTCAGGAGAACCAAACGATCATTTGTAAAATGCCATTCAATAATTTCATCATCAATAATTTTCCAGTCTGCCAAATATTTGCACATGACAGAAAAAAATAAACGTCGAGAGGAAATAATATTTATAAACAATTGTTAGTCCCATACGAAAGCATCATTTCGTCCAACAATTATTCGTCGCCATTTTTGTTCGACGAAGCAAATAAAAACAAAGCACACGTTCAATCAGAGTCTTTCGTTGCGATGTATTTAATTATCGATAACGACGTGGCTAACATTTTTGTTCAATGTACATTTTAATCAACGAGGGTAACCCGTGGTTTTTCAAATTTGCCCGGGGCTCTCGGAACCCCGACGATTTCATAATTAATTTATTCGACACATATTCGTCATCATCTGAAATATTTTATGCCGACCCTTCTCTTTTCAAACGAAACGACAGTCTACGGCGCGATGTCTCGTCTGCATGTTTAATTAATGGAGGGAGGGGGACAGCCAATTGTTTTTCGTTTTACTCTCTCACTGCTGATTTCGAAAATCGCAATGCCAGAACTCGTTATGAAATATTAATTCCAGTTCAGCTAAAAATTTGATGAAAATTTTTTACGAATGCTGATTCTCAACGAAGAAAATGAGAATTTTTTATTTTTGCAGGTCCTAGTGAATGAAGCCACTGATTCGAGAATGTCAAATGATTTTTTTTCCTCCCTCTGATTCAACGTTTACTTTTAAAATGATCTCAAAACGTTTTTTCTTTCATTGCAAATATTTTTTTTTTTTAGACGATTAAAATCATGGAAAAAATATAAGCGACGCTAGTTTCACAGAGTTTTGTTTTATGAACGAATCAACAATAAATTCAGGGTATAATAATCTTGCGAAAGTTTTTGAGAACGTATTTTTTATAATTTGAAAAACTATTCGGTGGTTGAGAGGGTTGTTAATATTTGTTTCCACTTGGGTGAACTTCTCGATACGAAAACACGAATGGATTTAATTATAAGAAACCTTTGTGCAAAATTGGGATTTAACTGACTTTTGCATGAAATATCGTTTGCAGAACCTTGAACGTTTTTTGTTTTTTCTATCGAATTCACGAATTCTTTTTATCTACTAACGAAAATAATTACGTTGAAGCTTGCCATGGTTAGGAATGCAACGCCTTTCAATTTTTCAAATTTATTTCGGCAGATTTGAGCTACAAGAATCACTCAAACAATTTTCAAAATCCTTGAACAACAATCTACAAATTTGATCTACGAAGTGAGATTTTTCATAAAAATGAAAGTCGACCAGTGAAAGAATTTTGATAAAACGCGAACGATAGGAACGTTTCCGGAAATTCAAATTTCTTTATTTTCTTCACTAAAACTCATAGAATTTTCTATTTGGGCAAAAACTATCGGAACGTTCGAACTTTCAGGAAAATCAGTTATCAAATCCTCGTTAAACTTTATAATTATTTCAAACAAACTTAAACATTTTTTTAATTTCCATTTGCCAATTTTCAATTCAATTCGTATTACAAAAAACAATGCGAACAATTTTCCAGAATTATTATTTAGAGATTTACAACAAATATGCGATACGAAATTTTGAATAACGAAGAAAATAAAAGAACAAAAAAAAATTCCTTGCTTTTAAACGTTGCGAATTTATTTTGAGGGATCATAACCCAAATGATCGTTGAAAATCTCCGAAACTTTTAAAAGGTGGAATCCAAATTTTAACAACCTTATTTGGAAAACTAGTTTATTGTTTTTCTTTTTTCTTATTTTTCTTTTTTTGCTTTTAATGTTACGACGTTCCATCATGGCGAAGATTGCAGCACTCGGATGAACCAATTTGATACACATTCAGCTAAAACACTGTTAAGAAGGTAAGTAGGTGTTTAAGCATGCGGGACTTAGGCAAGGTCCACTAACTTGTGGATTGAAGGGTCTCTGCATTCTCAGGGCGTCGGGCAGCCCCCCAGCCTGAGAGAAAACGACCAGGGACGGTGGCGGGAGGTGATTCGGCACGTACGTAGAATTGTCCATCTAGAACAGACCGGCGATTTCCTCTTTGCAGCTCTAGCACTCTCTTTCGTTCTGTCTCTCTCTATCGCGGATTTTCGTCAAATTATTCCATCGCATTGTTCGTCAAACGTGAACAAAAAAAATACGTTTTCTTTTTCTATAGTTCGCGGTGATTCATGACCCTCTGATCGGCGGATGTTGATAATTGATTAATTAATTAAGAGTGTAGAAATTAATTTTTATCGATATTTCCATTATCCACGAATTTTGCACGACGTTTTTTTTTTCACCGGAATTACGGAGTACAGAGTAAAGGACTCGATGATATTTAATATTGAAAAAAAAAAAATTGTCGTCGAGCATCGAAACGGTAATGAAAAATTCATGTATATAAATAAATTATTACATGCGAATGAATGTCCATTTGGGAGAAAATATTCGCTACTTAGATTCGAATTTGGAGTTGAAAATTGATTCCGAAATAATGGCGTTTCAGATTATACAGTTGAAGATAAAAACGAATTGACTCAACGAAGAAAATACGCAATTGGTTAAATAAGTATAATAATTCCCATAAAATGGAACTCGGGAAAGAATTCAAATCTCGAATTATTTTCGTAATTAAAAAAAAAAGATACACAATATAGCAAAAAATAAAGTAAACGTCAGAAAAAAAATGTATGAATTAGAAAAAAAAATTGAATTTTGAAGAAAATATACAACGATTACCAAAATGGTTGATCAAGTGAAATCGAATTAACGATAAAAATAACTTGGCCCAAAAAATAAAATACAAAATAAATAAATACAAGAATGAGAAAAAATGTACTTGGCAATAGAAAAAACATCACTCGCAGATTTAAGTAACACAAAATAAAATAACTCGGTAAAAAATTGTATTCTCCGGAGAAAAGAAGAAAAATAGCTGATGTAATTTTGGTATTGAGAATTATCGAGAAATTTACGGGAATTCAACGATGTGCGGGACCGTGCAAATTTGCTTCTATGATCGATTCTTCATTGCGGCGGATCGCGTGGCCACGGCCAAAAATCAAATATCCTGCGAATGAACGAATAACCGCAAATGGTCGGCTGGCCATTGATTTTGGAGGATTCCGCGCCCGCGTTATTTTGTCACCAATATCGCGAGTGGGGATCGGTATGCAATATATTATAAAAGCACGGAATCAAAATCGTATCGTTTATAAACGGTGCAACAATGTGTTATTTGCCACGAGTGACGACACACTCCCAAAACGTACGTCGGCAAGAGAGAAACAGAGAGAAAGAGAGATTGGGGCGCGAAATCGTTTTGCCTTTTCGACGCGCGGTTTCTCCCTCAAACGTCATCAATTATCGAGCGTTATTAATGCGGCTCTCTCTCTCTCTCTCTCTCGCTCTCTTGCTTTCAGCAAGAGAGAGAGAGAGTTCGAAAATTCTCTATGTACGCTGGAAAATCGTCGTCCGCGATCGACTCGTTCACGTGCCTTCGTACAACTTTCATGCGCGCAAATTTGGAGCCTCAAATTATCGACGTATTCGCTAATGGAATTTACTTTTTTATCCGGATTCATGAACGAAAAGATCCAACGCTATCGCGACTGTAATACCGATTTTAAAAAGCTCATTATCGCGTGTTTTATAAGTTAAAACGTCTTTAAAAAGTGGTTATAGCGAATTGAAAGAGTTTGACTATTTTACGTCAATATTGAAAGCGTTTTATAACTTTCAATCGTAAAATTTGAAAAAATACAAGCTTTCGATTAAAAGTGAACAAATTTCGTAGTTCTTCGTCGTTCGTTATTAATTATTTTTAAATGACATTTTTTATATAACCGCCGATTTATTGGCCTTTGATATTTTTCATCAAACGAAAAATTCCGTTGAAACAAGCATGAAAAATGAAAATATTCAACGGTTGTAGTTTCGCGATTTTGAAGATGCAAAATCGCAGAAAGTCTCGCTTCCGCCGAATGAAAATTCAACCTCTCTAGATCGCAACAACAAATTCCATTCCCTTAATTTTTTACTCTCGAAATTCTCCTCGCAGTAAGTTCACACGTTCTCTTCTCAAAAATAATCGAATTGAAAAGCCGCAGCAATTTTAATTTCCCGCATGAACGGCTATTCAAAATTTCACTGTAAATCACTGAAACTCCTTTTATAACAGTGGGCTGTACTTCCATTGTGAAATTTTGCCCATTGTAACAATTAAAAATAAAAGCCATTGAATCCGGACCAGAGGAGCATGTTCACCGCGACGAAACAAATTGACGGTTTTACTGCAGTATTGAATAATTTTAAGTAATTAAAAATAATCAATATTCGAATATCCTAATTTAATATTCTTTATTAATAATTTTAAAAATTAAATACGATAATACATTTTCATTTAAATTTTGTATATCATTCCTTAACGTATTGATTGAAATATATATTTTTATTACTGCTTTTAAAGGTACTAAAAGGCACTGTCAAGATACCAACTTTTAATGCTAGCCAATGTAATATTTAACTGAAATAATATTTTGATTTTTTGTTTAATCGTTCAATTTCAAAATACTAAAATGTTAAATAAATATGTAGAGCGCGCGATATTGGAGAAAATAAAGTATGCGCTGAACAATGGAAACGTCAAAGTGCGTACGTTATTTTATCCAGATAAAACGAATATGCATATGCAAATAATTACAGTGGGGCCGCTGTCTTTCCACATGTTTGTGATATCTTGATTTAAATAATCCTCTTTCCTGAAGATCAAAATATTCCCGCTGCAACAACTGCCCGGTTCACCTAGTGGGTTATAACTTCCCTACAAAATTCCATGGAGAATTCTTTAATGAAAAGAAACTCCACGCTGTATACGTATAAGCTCAAACACATTAAGTGGCGTTGGAAATGTTCTCTTTTCTATTGCTTGTCGCCGAGACGCTGCCGTTTGATAATTATATTTATATAGTTTCCCGAGCGTAGACGAAAACGCCGAAAGACTGGTCACACTATTTCGCACACACGACACACACACACACACACACATACACACACACAGCCCCGACAATTTCACGTATTTCTTACTCGGAGCGAAGCGTCGTTTGAAAAATTCCCGCGCGAATTTTGTACCTAACCTTGTTACCGACGCGCAGTGACGGAACGAAAACACGCGCGAACTACGAAACCCGATTGGGTCATTTAAAGATTGGTCGTTGCGTGGTTCAAGTTTAGGATTTACGATCGACGAGGTTGCACGTACGTCAGGAGGTAGGAGAGTTTCTAGGCGACGACACTGACGAAAAAGAACGAACGCGTGCAGTGCCGGGGAGATACGAACACATCCAGTTGATGCGATTTGAACGGGACGCGAGAAAAGAATAAAAAACAGCACGGAGGGGGCGCGCGCGTGTGTGTCTCAATCGACGACCTAACCTCAACTTGTCATTCTCCGGTTGCGTGCGCGGTTTGTTTTATTTTGTCGGGGAATCGTAACCTCTGAACGGAGCGGCGTGGGGATGAGCTGAGAAGGATTGGAGGTAGGAACGAGGAGCGTGTGCCGGTGAGGTTAGGATCGACGAGTGTCGCGGTCTCGTTCGTTAGTCGTGATGATACGCGTGAGAGTCGGGCTGCCAGAGGAAACCGCCAGGTCCCGAGATGTTCGAGCTACCTCGTGGGACATGCGAGTGCAGACTGATTCGAGCGTGCGTTTAGGTAAGGGTACTTACCCAACAACGCGTTCCCACACCGGCCCTCGCGCCCCGGCGGCGGCGGCTTCGCAGCGCCCGTTCTTCGCTTTTTTTCCTCCTCTCTTTCTTTCTTCTCTCCCTGGTTTTTTCTTCCTGCTTTTCCCCCTTAACGGTCACCGGGACTCGTGGCGAAGGCGGTGGCAGCGGCGGTGGCAGCGACGGTGGTGGTGGTGGAGGCGGACCTCGCGCTACCTCCTGGTGGATACGTCTTGCGCGCGTGTTTTACGCCGCCATAACCCGGCGCCACTGTACAATAAGCGTCTATCGTCAGCTGGTTTCGCGATCTTTCTCTCTCTCTCTCTCTCTCTCCCTCTCGTGCTCTTTATCGTTCTTTCTATCGCGCTCTCTCTCTGTCTCCCGCTCGACTCGCCTGCGCATCCTCTCTCTCGCGCTCTCGCTTGTGCTCGTGGTTTCAGCGCGCGCACGAGCCTCAACGCGCATGCGGACTTTTCCACAAGACGCGTCAATTGGACTCTTCACTTCGGGTCTCAACGCCGCGCAAGATAGACGTTTTGTTCGAGTTCGTTCGTTTTGCCAACGCGATTAAAAACGTGATCCCTTGCTAGTGAAATTTTACACTCCAAAATGGCGGATCACGTTTTATTGTTAGAAAAATCGCTGCGGTATAGATACACTTTGCAGCCGTTGTCTTGCGAGAGTTTCATTTAATTTTGTCTTACTTGATCGTCTTAGGATGTGCGGTCCAAGATTGTCACGAAACAGGCACGATGACGATTCTTTGCGCGACTTTTGGAAGCTATTATCCCTGCGTTTTGTCTATGCATAACGATACAGATTTGGAATCCGTTTTTCGAGTTATGCGAAAGACGACGCTCCAAAAAGAGCCCCGATGCGCCACCTGTCGGGACATGAGACACTGACCGTAAAAAGTGTCGTTACCGCAAAATTAACATTTCAGACATTCCGTTGTGAAGTAAACGGACGATAAAGTATTTTTTTTTCTTAAAGGCAAACGTTTTTGCTCATAGAAAAGAGGAGGTCACGGAATTTTTACTCAATGATCGCCCTTCGTCTCGTCTCAAGGAAATTAGAAAAAAATCGTTAATTCCGCGATGACTACTTACAAAATTAAGTTGCGTTCCATGCATCGATGTACATACGTCGAAAATAAAAAGCAATAACGTATTAAAACTCGAATTATACTACCTATTTTTCATTCGACAAAACGGTGAAATAAATACAGACTTCACAGTTGTGTAAGGCGAAGAATTCTGCGAGAAACAGTCACGTGGCTCCATCTATTGATTCCTCTTGTACTTCTTACCACCAATCGATAAATGTTGTACTATCGATGGTCGCTACAATAGACAAATGATCAGACTTCGAAAGAGATATCTTTTCCGCGGGTGCGAGAGAGTTCGCTCCAGGCCCACACCCCATTCAGGTACAACGATGAGGTATACTACTTCCTCCCACTTGTCGCAGCTTGGAGTACGCGAGGGCAGCGTCGTCGTGTCCACGAATTTCGAGAGCGTCCGGATCCGAAAGTATTTTCGTTTCTGTTTTCTTTTATGGGGACTACCGGACTTAGCGTATCTTTGATATAAACAAAGGTAATCTTGATACTATCTTAGAGCGACTAAAAAACGGTGAAAAATGTGAGTGATTGTATTGAGATGGAAAAACAATGATAATCGCGTTGGCGCGGTTATGAGCAAATTGCCACTCCCTCGTTCTCCTCTACGAATTCTCAGACACGCTTAATTGACACGCGTGAGTAATATCCCAAGTATGCCAGTACGCGAAGATCACGCAGGCGTTTTTTTTTTTTTTTTTAATTTTGTTGGGTTTGCACATACACAAAATTCGGCCACTCATTTAAGTTTCTGGAATTGTTATGTACGTAAGATCTCCGTTTGTTTGGGTTTGTCTAGACATGAAAATCACCCACTTGTTTTGACTTGATTAGGCGAATAAATATGTAACTATAAGGTTCCAGTCATGTCCATACCTTTCCTCTAATACTTTACCGTCAGAACGTTGTGTTATATGTACATAATTTTTTGTGCTTTTCGATTTAACAGACGGGACTCGGGGTCCCGAACATACTCAGCGACAGCTATGGCGACGCACATACATGTTTTGGCTGTTTTACCAGCTCTCTTTGCGCTGTGCTACTCTCAAAATATCTTCTATGGCGAGATTGAGTACCAGTGTCCTAGACACTGGACCAAATGGCAAGATTCTTGCTATCGTTTTGTTAAAAGTCCACTGAAAACACGAGACGAGGCAAGACGCACGTGTCAGGCCTACGATAGTGACTTGTTATCCATCAATTCAGTGGAGGAGTTCGACTTTGTGCTGAGGCAGCTCATTGTGGAAGATCCGCAACACCGCACTTGGTACACTGGTAAGAAACTTGATTGTATCTGGCGATCATCAGTGGACTGTTCCTAAGAGTTCAATGTTTCATTGTGGATGATGATGCTTACATAAAAAAATGTCTACTTTCGATCACAGGTGTTCGACAAATGGGTGGTTACTGGTCCAATGAGCCTGACAACACACAGCTGATGAATCTGGATTCTGCATTTTTACCGGAATACAACGACGGTGTAACGAATCGAGATTATCTCACGTACTCGTTCAGTGACAATCTGAAGCGTTGGGGCTTGGAGAGAGTCGTAGGCAACGAGCCGCTGCTCTACATATGCGAAGCACCGGTTGCGCAATTGCACAATCTTGCAGAGGATGATCGTACATACTCGTATGGTGTGGACATCGATGATCCGTTGCGTATACCGCGAGGACCATACTTCATCAAACAACCGGTGAGCAAAGTCTTCGATGTTTCGAAGCGAGGTCAGCTCAATCAAGTATCGCTCAGCTGTCTGGCCGGTGGCTATCCAACGCCAACCTACGAATGGTACAAGGAATACTTCGAGGATGCACGACTCATCGCCGAACCGATTGATCCATTGAAAAATGGTCGCTACACGCTCAGCGGTGGTTCGCTCATTATTTACAATCCGACGCAAAACGCGGATCGCGGGTCGTATCATTGCAAAGCGAGCAACGAATATGGTGCCATCATATCCGAGAGCGTCGATCTCTCATTCGGTTACATACTCGAATTCAATTTAAAACGATCGGAGGAAAGCGGCGAACAGAATTGGGGCAAAGCCGTATACTGCGATCCACCGCAACATTATCCGGGGGTCAAATATTACTGGGCGCGCGATTACTTCCCGAATTTCGTCGAGGAGGACAAACGTGTTTTCTCGTCGAACGACGGCGCTCTGTACTTTTCCGCCCTCGAACCGATCGATCGCGGCAATTACTCTTGCAACGTCCAGAGTATTGCATCCGATACCGGCAGAAACGGCCCCTTCTTTCCACTCCGAGTCGAACCCCACTGTGAGTACCAAAAAGGCAAATGGCGAGTAAACGTCTGCTACGTAAATATTACCTAAGCTGAAGAGTTGGAAACTAAACGAGAAACTTCCAATTACTGATTTTCTTTCTCAAATTTTCAGCGTCCTTCCAGCAGCTAAAGTTTCCAAACAACTTCCCAAAAGTATACCCGGAGGCTCCAGTCGTCGGTCAAGATGTACGATTGGAGTGCATCGCATTTGGATAGTGAGTATCCTGCCAATTTCAAATCGTAACCTCGCTTCTGAGAGAAAATGTCTTAGATTAGCTTCGCGAGAGGTTAAAGAGGTTCGGACTACTTTCTTATGAAGAATCGTGACTTCTGAAAAGCAGAAATCGTTTTACAACAACTCAAAGCCAGAAATGAACGAATGAACCTCGATTATTTTTCAGCCCCGTGCCTTCCTACAATTGGACGAGGAAAGGATCGTTTTTGCCCCGAGGTGCTTACCTGACGAGCTTCAATCGCGTCCTTAATATACCTCGAGTCCACATCGAAGATCAAGGCGAGTACGTTTGCCGGGCGTACAACAATCGTCTCTCCATCGAAAACTCGGTCTGGCTCACCATTCAAGCCGCGCCGAATTTCACTATTCCTCTCGAGGATAAACACATGGACAACCGCGCTGATCTGACATGGATGTGCGAGGCATTCGGCGTTCCTGACGTCACCTACAATTGGTTCCGCAACGGCAGGCTCCTCGACAACACGACAATACCACCTGAAGATCGCGATCGTTATTTCATTCAGGACAACGTCCTCAGGATTCGCCACGTAGAACACGAAAGGGACGCCGCGATGTATCAATGTCGCGCGAGAAATCAACTTAAGACGACTTACTCGTCCGCACAATTGCGCGTCCTGTGTGAGTTCACATTTACACCGTACGAACCTTAGTGGAAGGAATGGCGAACAGTTTGATAGAAACTCAGATCCTGGGCAATCTGCCGCTCCTTTGTTGAATTGTTTTTTTTTTTTTTTTTTTTTTCAAAACGCAAACGCGCTCTAGAATAGTTCAATTTGGAATTTTTATGAATTACTTCATCTGGCAATCACGAAGAAATTTTAGTTTCGAGCCCGTCACGACCTTTTATATAAGGTGTAGTAAAAAGAAACCCATTATGTTTCCAATAAATAACTTCAGTTATCTGTATCTCGCATTGTACAAGTCCGATCGGGTTGCACTAAATGCCGTTAGAAAGACGAGATTTCCTATGAAACACACTTTTGCGACAGTTTGATGATGGTTGACTCCAGAAAATAACAGATTTCTTTTTACTACACCTAATACGATTACATTAAATCGTGAGTCCGTATGAAAGCTGTTTTGAGGATCAGCGTTATGCCAACTTTTCGCAAACGTTACCGTCTGCATCATCAGAGCCTACAGCATTCCCGAAGTTCATAAATTACCCCGATCAAGCGATGAGGTGTATAGCGGAGCTACCGAGAGGCGGATCAGTACATGAATCAAAGAACGCTAAAGATAAAATATGGCCACATTGCAAAATCAACTCTGATCAAAAATTGGCTGGAATTCCATGATTGAAGATCTGGGAATTTCATTATTGAATTTCTGATGATGCAGACTGTATGGCTAGCAATTCATCAGCTTAACGCTGATCTTCAACACGAACTCCAACCGGAAGTCACAATCTTTTGTAATCGCTCACGATAGTTAGTTCACGTGTTCGGCATCAACCGTTTTAATTACCGTTGAGTCGTTTTACGCAGCCTTGAAACCGTCCTTCAAAAAGCGACCGATGGAATCCGAGACTTACGCCGCAGAGCGTGGAAACGTGACGATCGTTTGCAATCCCGAGGCCGCTCCGAAGCCTACATTTATCTGGAAGAAAGACGAGAACGTGATCGGTTCCGGTGGAAGGCGGCGGATCCTTGAGAATGGGAACCTCATAATAAGTCCGGTGTCGCGCGACGATGAGGGCACGTACATCTGTTCAGCTTCCAACGATTACGGCAAAGACGAGACTCGTGGGCGACTGATCGTCATGCGTAAGTTTATAGATATTCTTCAGTTTTACGCTTGACAACAAAGAATAAATATACTTTTCGAGTATTCGCGAAAAAAAGTAAAATTTCCAGGCAAAGAGAAAGTGGTGGTAACCCATCGACGTTGAATGGATAACGAGTGTAAATATGAAATTTTCAGGTGGACCTTCAATGATCGAGACATTGCCACCGACTATTCTCACCGCGATAATGAACAACCTGACGATGCGCTGTCAGGCTGAGGTCGATCCAATGCTGGACGTGGCTTACGTCTGGACCCACAACGGTATACGAATAAGGGACAAAGATCTGAAGAACAACCCGCGCTTCAGAATCGACAACGGTGTCTTCGACATAACGAACCTGACCCTCTCCGACGGGGGCGAATACGAGTGCATAGTTGAGAGCGCGATTGGTCGAGCGATCAGCCGTACCGTTATAACGGTGGATGGTCCACCGGGACCACCCGGAGGACTTCAGGTAACGAACGTCGTCAAAACCTCGGTCACTCTCCAGTGGACCGACGGAGCATTCAACGGCAGGCCTATCACCGTCTACACCATAAACGCGCGCTCCCGTTACATAAATACTTGGTTCAACCTGACTGAAAGTAAGTTCGGAATTTTGTGTCTTATAAAGTATTACTTCCATCGCTCAGCGAAGTTCGAGCGTTACAGAAGAAATCTTCGATAATACCTGAAAGAGATGTTATCACGAAAGAAAACCCTTTTTTTAGACATAACGGCGGTAGAGATCGACAGATACACTGGTCGCAAAGAAGTTTACCTCGACAAAATATTGAATCCCTACACGACCTACGAGTTTCGCGTTTACGCGGCAAACGAATTGGGATACGGGCCTCCATCGTTACCATCACCGAAGTACAGTACACCGCCCGACAGACCGAGCAAAGCGCCCTCGAACATTGGCGGTGGAGGTGGCAAACTGGGTGATTTGACGATCACGTGGGATCCTTTGAGGCCAGAGGATCAGAATGGTCGCGGCATTTATTACAGGATCTTTTGGCGACGTCGAGGCGGCGACACCGAGTTCCAATCTCTCTCCCTTCAACAATACGGCAACATAGGCTCTTACGTAGTGCAAATCCAGAAGGAGTACTACTACACCCAATACGACGTTAAAGTGCAAGCGATAAACGAAGTCGGTCCAGGGCCCGTTTCGGATATCGCGGTTATTTACAGCGCCGAGGATATGCCGAGAACAGCGCCCCAAAAGATCCTCGCTATGAGCTACAACAGCACGAGTCTCAACGTAACGTGGGAACCGCTGGAGGGATCGCGCGAAAACGTGCGCGGCAAACTGATCGGCTATCGCGTCAAGTATTGGCCCGATCAAGCAAAAGAGGACGACGCGATATATTATCTCTCGCGCACCACGAGACCTTGGGCACTCATCGTTGGTCTTCAACCCGATCGCTTTTATCGAGTCAAAGCAATGGCTTACAATTCAGCCGGCGCCGGCCCCGAGAGCGAACGTTTCATCGAGAGAACTTATCGCAAAGCGCCTCAAATGCCACCAAGCTCCGTCGAACTCTTCGAGGTCAATCCTTCCACGGTTTATCTCAGGTGGCGCTACGTTCAACCGAGCCTCGACGAGGAACCCTTGGACGGCTTCAAAGTTCGCGTCTGGGAACTCGATCAGGATATGAGCACCGCCAATGATACCATCGTACCTGGCGGCTCCAAACTTCAGGCCTACGTCTACAATCTCACACCTGGAAAATCTTACAATCTCCGCGTTCTAGCTTTCAGCCGTGGTGGTGATGGACGCATGTCCAGCCCCATCACACAATTTCAAATGGGTGACCCGCGTGAATTCCGCAACTCCGCTAACTCGAAAATTCTCAACGCAGGCCTCGGTATCTCGATTATCATTGCCCTCTGGATACAGGGCTTCCTGTAGACCCGATGAGGGAAACGTGCAAGACACATACAATTTTTTTATCGGAGTCTGGCCCTTGCCTCTGAACACTCGTGCCTCCACTGATTAATGTTCGAGGATAGGATTTATTTAGGTGTTGATACGTCCAGTGAGAGATAAACGAGCGTGCAACCTTCACTGCATCGTTTTTTAACAAAAAAAAACCGTTCCGAATGATTGAACAGTTTTTTATGGCGAATCGTGGATGAAGATCAAATTTTGCCCTCGATCGGAAATGCCACCTGTAGTTAAAATCACGATTTTCAATTTAAAAGTCATCTCAATTGATTGAATTACAAATCGTTTTTTCGTAAACCATTCTTTGATGGAACTTGTAGCATCAAAGTGAAACAATCATCGGACGTATCCGCGCTGAGAAAAGCGATAAATGTCCTTCAACATTGTCGGTGACACGTCCGACTTCCTTCAAGGTTTGAGGCACCCCTCGCAAGTTCACGCGACCCCAACCCTCCGGACGCCTATCAAAGCATATTTAAAAAAGTATCAAAACGAAAATTCGCCTCGGAAAAGCTTACCAATTTCGCTAGTGCGAACATAACCCATGTCCGGCGGGTATATCCGTTAATCATTATTGCAGACACCACCTTGACTCAGTACTTCATTAACGAAGTTCATTTTTTTTACTTTACTATTAACAAAAGCTTTTTTATCCCCGAAAAAAAAAAAAAAACATTTCAAGGACGACAATATTTTAACATTTAACGACTTATTTCGCGTAACGATGCGAAAAGAAGAACTGTCTTGTGTACAAACAAACCTTTTAACGAGGCATAGAATTTTTGCTGTCAATTTTCCTTTATCAACTTTGTATATGAATTCTCAACATATTTTGAAGAGTTACGTACGAAGCACCCCAGCGTATGTATAAATATGTACGAGATTTTCTATTTGCATCGACCCTCGCAAAAATCTTCACAATTATTTGCAATATATTTTAAACTAAAATATATTCGAATCGTTTCAGGCTATTCAAATAATCTACTTTTAATTAATCAATTAATCAGCTCGCCAAACCAGATCCGGTGGATTAAGAAAATTTATGATTCGCGCAAAATATTTTTTAAAAACACCGTTTAATGGATTTTACGGATATTCGAGGGGGTCGATTTCTATAGAACATCTGGCGTGTGTGTATAGATATATATATATATATATACATATAAATGTATCCTTTTTTTAAAATACTTTTCCCTGAATATTTTCGCACCTACAGTACGAAGATAAAAGTGAAGAATCTCTTCTGGTGTTGCAAAAAGAAAGAAAAAACACACACAGAGACTGCATCGTGACAATACGATGGGCAACACGCGTTTCCGTCCATATGAGCCCAACTAACAAAAAAATAAGTGTCGGCATTTTTTTATAGACATATATTTATAGATCTATATATATATAAATAGATTGTATATTTGGGCTAAACCTGTTGTATATTCCGCTCGATGCGGGGTGGGCTAGATCTTTCTTTTTTTTTTCTCTTAATTCTCACACCTCGAGAAATCCTCTCCTGGCCAATTCGTCGTAAGAGTTACCGTCCTTATTTGTAGCGATTAGCATCAAGACGCAGATCAATCGCAAACACGTCGATCAGCAGTACTTAGATCCATAGTTTATTCTTTTTTTGTCTTCTGCTCCTCAGGAGAGACCGTACCAATCTTTTTTTTTATTTTATTGTACTCTTTTTTTGCTACTACGTTTGTACCGCTCGAACGAGAATAAATGGAGGAATAAAATTTTTTATATCACCGATAGCGAGAATTTTTTTTAACACGCAAACCATCCCGACTTGCGCAGAAAAATCTCTACGGAAAAGTTGGTTTCAAGCAACTTTGAAACGTTTAAAAATTGAAAGAAATTTAAGACAAAATAGAGCGGCGAGCTTTTACTTTTTTTTTCAACTCTCGACGAAGTTTCATCTCCTGATCAGGTTATGGTGAATCAAAATTCAGAACATGTAACTAAAATTAAAAATATGAAAAGGAAAACTTTTTTATTCTTATTAATTAATTGTCTGTAACTAAAACAAATTCAGCTAAACCCTAGCTGAAGAATGAAGTTCGTTGGCAGTTTAACTATTTAAATAAAGATTCGTACATTTACTCATAAAAAAAAATAAAAGAACCGACCAAGTGCGAGTCGGACTCACGCACGAAAGGTTCCGTACCATTGACTAGGTAAACAACCGAAGGTACACAAATTTCATAGCAATAATTGCTCAAAAGTGGCATTTTTTGTATGTGAGCCCCCCTTAAATATTTATTTTAATTTTATGATTTATTATTAATGTAAAAATACAACTGAGTATTTTGTGAATATTTCGAGTGCCTACCTGTTGCCATTATTGATATCGAGCAAAAATGGGCAAAAAATCGCGTTCGTTGTATGGGACACCCCCCCCCCCCCCTTAAATATTGATTTTATTTTGTTTTTAGCGGCAATAGAAATGCATAATTAGTGAAAATTTCAACTATCCAGCTATCGCGGTTCTTGAGATACAGCTTGGTGACAGACGGCCTGACAGACAGCGAAGTCTTAGTAATAGGGTTCCGTTTTGACCCTTTGGGTACGGAACCCTAAAAATGACAAAGGAAGAAAATAGTTGCATATTGTATGTATAATACTTGCCGATAAACTATAACACTACTCCTGAAACTAAGAAAAATTACAGATTCGAAAATCGTCAATATCGAATAATTACAATGTTTATTCAAACCATTCGATATACAGAAGAATGCGTTGTCCCGGCTATACTCTACCGATATTACAACTGCGATTATACACAGGAAGTTATATAAAATAGAAAAGAAAAATCAAATGGGCGAAACATGAATAACAGGAGGGATACAAAGATTACGTTAACGCAAGAGACGCAAGATTGGAAGGGAGTGCGGAGTATTATTGACTCCGTGTAAAGTGACGTTTAAGTAATATACATATTTATATTTTTAAGGGTTGAAACCGAGTTCGGGAACGGAAAGAAATATGTAATTGTGACAAAAATCGTTGAGAAGGGTGAATATATTTTTTAAATGTCTAATTGACCAAACGGACGGTCAATTTTTGAACACCTTCAGAACCTATATATTTATGAGTACATATGCATATATATATATATAAATACATATCTTAGGATGGTAAAAAAAATCGATTTTTTTTTCAGTCCCTATTCAGTTGTTGGAGTAAGTTGAAACAAAAGGTCTAGTACGAACCTTTGTACAAATATTCCATAGTTTGTTAACGTGATTTTTTATTTCCCGTGTTAATAAAATCGACAGAATCAAACAGCCAAGCCATACTTTTATTCGAATTGGAAACTATATAAAAAAGGATCTTTTATCGTTTTACTGTAATTCTACTTTGCCGAAAATTATTCAAGGTTAAAATTCAATTTATAATCATTTTCAAGATTTTTTCATTTCCTGCCGAAACTGTTTAGCTCGTTGCTTAATGTCATAACACCTTTTTTACCGATTCTTCAAACTTCTGCAGATTCGTGTTATTGAATAATTTGAACGTCCTCTAAATACGAAGATAATTAGTTAAAGTCGGAATTCCTCAAAAACACTGATATCGATGACTGATATTAGACCACGTTAATTATCTCATTCAACAACACGATTTTATAGAAACGAAATGATCTACGAAACGAAAGTCTTTGAAACTTTCCTGAAAGTTGATAGTCTTTATAGAAAAGTGAAAAAAAAAACTTGAAATTCACTGTCAATTCAAATTTGATCTTGAATACCATTGACAGATCGATGATTCTCGATAATCGATCTAACGTTTAATGAAGCGGTCAGTTTCCAATCTCTTGGTAATTATTGCACGTTGATCATTATATAACATTGAAAATCAAGTAACAAGAGACATTTTCTCCGTGTTACTAGCATGGGAACATCGCGATGTACCACCATAAAAATCATTTTTAAAGGTTCATATTTTAACAGCCCTCTTATCAAATGTATCCCCATCAAACTGAATCAGAGATATGAACAAAAAATGCATTTTTCAGACCAACCTGATATATATTAATATATATATATATATGTATGTATGTACGTGTGTGTACACATATACATGTATATGCATATACATATAGATATATATGTGTGTGTTTAATACATATACTAGTCTTCTAAGGCTAGTAAGTATTCGCTTTGGGCCCAAAGTTTCTCTCTCTTTCTCTTGTTCTCTTTTCGCACAGAAAATCAGTTCTCATATTTCCTCTACTCCGAAAAACGATATTTTGTTTGTTCGATTCGTTATAAAAAAAAAAATTTTTTTAAACACGTGTCGAAGATTTTCGAACGACGCGAAGAACGATCCGAGGAATGTGCTATGCGGAATCGAGATGGCGAAACTTCTAGCGTTCTTTTCATTGGCATCCTTTTATTTTGTCTTTTCTTCTTTTTCAGTAACGAGCCATCGGCGTGGTACTAGAATTGTATTAATTTTTCGTCTAGAGAGGCGAAAGCTCGACCGCGGGCAAACCCATTTTTGCTCGCAAACTCGTCACGTCATCTTCTATTCTCACGAGAAGCTTGAATTTCTGAAAAAGGAAATTACAAGCGATGTCAAATTGATGATTATCACAATTGAGATTACAATTAAAATTGTTATCTTAATTAAGATGTTAATTGAGATGATTGCCATAATCAAAATGATAATTAATTAAGATGAATTAATTAAAATCATAATTAAGATGAGTGTCATAATTGAGATTACAATTAAGATGATTATCATAATTTCAATTATAATAATAACAATGAACAAGCGTACTTGACTAGAGGGCAATCACAATGAGAGTGAAAAAAAAACGGTACGAGCATTTGCAATAATCGAGAGGACCATTACAGAAATGATAAACATGGGTAATTGAAACGAAAATTGTTTAAGGAATTAGGAGACCGAAAATGAGAAAATAATATTATCTATAAAATAATAAATATATAAAAAGAGTCACAGATTGACAGAAAACTTATGATCACTAAAACAGAACTACTAGTAAAACTTTAAACGCGTTTTCCTCAAAAAAGTGTTTCTTAAAATTGCGCACACGATTTATCGAAATCGAACGAATGATATCCGGTCCTCTTATTCAGTGTAATATTGGTTTAGACTTGACTGACGTTTTTCTGATGAACATATTTTTCTTTACTTATTAACAATAATTGTGTCATTATTCGTCTAAAAATTGAAAACAAAATTGACCGTTTTTGGTCACATTTGAAACTCAATACTAAAAAAGATAACTCGTTTTGTATTTATTAATCAATCACGTGGAGTAAAAGAGGTGTACCGTTGTGCCCTTATCTTCGAATGTACTTTACAGGAGAATTCACAACTGCACCGATTATTAATATTTTCAATGAAATTTACTATTAAATGAAAATTACCGAACAACTTTGTTAATGCACATACAAATAAATATCGAAACCATTTTTGACTCAATCCAAAACCTTGAAAATCGCTCTTTTTATAATCGAGTAACACTATTGGCAAACCCCTTAATAATGAATAAATCTAATAACGATAATAATTGTTATTTCTATTTAAAAAATAATACGCGAATCGAATGTATTATTTGCCAAAATAATTAAAAAACGAAAATGCTTACGAAAAAACGACTTTATTAATGATGAAATAAAAAATCAATTCGTAAATTAAAAGTCGTTACGAGCTCTCTCGTTTGAAGTCATAAATAAAGCCGGATACTTAATTACCGTTATCGTGTCACCGGGTGTCGTCATCCAGATGTAAATCATGTATCCGGGTATGCAGAGCATCGACGAGAGCGCGGTGAACCAACCGAAGACATGCGACCACCATGGATACTCGTATTCCAGGTATTTGATCGGAGCCCATTGCACCAGATTGAAGAAGAAGACACCCTGACATATATATATTTTGTTTATTAGTTTAGAAGCTAAGCAGAGTTACACGGTACTGAGAGTGGTGACCGTTTAGCCGTGCTCTGGCTGGTGTATCTACCAGTAAGTGGCAGGAGGGGGGGCAGTTTTTTTCTGAGTATCCTGCCTTGGGAATTCTTCTTTGACACTATGAAAGAATTGAATTTCTTTTTTTTACGTTTTTCGAAAATAAATATACTGAAAATGGTGCAGAAAACGCTGATTAAGCGTACGTAATTTCTGTTCCGATTTTTATTTTTCAAAAACATCGAACGCGTTTATCACTAAAACTATTTTTTGTTTCGTTTTGTGCTAAAATCTTCGAACACCACTGAACCGATTTTAATGAAATTTTAATCGCATGTTTGTTTGGCAAAAATTAGTGAAAATACTTGCAATTTTTGTCATTCATTTTTTCTGCCGCCATTTTGTTAATTTTGCGTGTATATGAAAATTTTAGTTCAGTCGGTTGCTAGTGATATATTGAATCTAAAAAATCTTAGATCGATATATTAATTCGCAATCTCATTAAAAATTATAAAAATAGCCATTGTTTTTATCGTCCAAAGTATAAACCTGCGTTAAGTCAGCTGTAACCGTAACAGAGAAATATATTTTCGAAAAAAAGGAAAAACAGAAGAAAAGGAGAAGCAACGGGCAAATGCAAAAACTCACAAGGGTGGACATGGAATTAAGAAATAATAATAAAGAATATTAGGAACGACCGAGTTACGTTATTTTTTATTCATTACAAAAAAGCTTTTTGAGACAAAGAATTTTAAAAAAATTATATTTATTGTCGGAAGCATACTCACGATGCATATCATGGGGGTTGTGAAAGTCCAACAGATTTTCCACCACATGAACGGATAATAGCCGATCATGTCGCGGATGCCATCGTAAAATCGATTAACGCCAAATGCCCAGCTTATCGAGACGCACTCGAAGAATATGAGGAAGAGAAGACAGAAGCCGGATACCGCGTAGGAATCGAGAATTTGGAATACGTACATTCCGCCCTCGGAAACGCATGACAAACCGACCAGATATGATAACACGCAGACAACGGCTATGAAGATTTCCTTGCGACGTCGTAACAGATGGGGCCATTCGTCGACCTGTTATAAAAAATAGTGTTTTTTTTTCAATCACAAAAATTGTTTTCTTTTTTCATTCACGAAAAACTGTTGTTTTTTTTTTTCGTTCACGAGAAATATTTTTTTTTCGTTCACGAAAAATAGTTTATTTTCATTCACGAGAAATATTTTTTTTTTCGTGTCCGATGGTCTCAAAAAATCGATTTCCCTTTTACACGATTGGCAATTTCGTAGACGGGAATAAAAATCATTTTAATGAAAGATAGTTTTGTAAATTTTACAGAAACTTATGATCGATGGTACTTGGCGTTCAATATTTTTTACAGTCCCTACTTTCCTATGAAAAATAATAAATTGATAAATGTATCTTATATTTTGTGAAAAAATACATTGATAAGAAATAGTATCTCATATTTAATATTACGACGATTACTATTATCGTTTGAGTAATTTTTGCGCCAGGATACACAAAAGCTCAATATCCCGCTATCTTTATAAACGTAAAGAATACATTCAATGAGATAAAATAAAATCATTTAATAAGAAAATTTAGAAAAAAAACAATAATCTCTAACACTTTTGAAAAAAATAGATAAGAAATCGCATTGCCTATTTGCTACAATTATCGTTTTCTGACTTTTCGCATCAGTAAAAAAAAAGATAATGGAAATTGCTCCATTTTTAATATAAACAATAAATAGGCATGAATTTTTTATAGACTGTTAAAGTTTCTAAAAAAGTAGATCGGAAACGTGATTACGTGTTCGATATTATTACGATTATTGTTTCAGTACTTTTGGCACGAGAGACAACAAAAACCTTGAACATTTCGCTATTTCTGCTACAATAAATTAAATATAAAGAGAAAGAAACAAACATTGGAAAATAAAAAATCAGAATTTTTCCACTTTGTAAGGAGATAAGATAAAAAATCATATCAGCAATTTAGCCGTATCAAAATTATCGGTGCAGTCGTTTTCATGATGGAAAAAGAAAACCAAATTTCATTACTTCGTTGATCGAAACAAAAAAAATTTAAATAATTGAGAAAATTGAAAAAATTGAAAAAATTGAATAAAATTAAATATCCAATACAATTATGAAAGATTGCTCACCATTGCTGTGATGAAACCCTCCATCGTGCAAAACTGAGAGTCGAGTCCGATAAGCAGCAGCATGAAAAAGAAAAGGCACGACCAGACAGGGGCGCCGGGCAATTGGAGTACTGCTGATGGATAAGCGAGGAAAGCGAGGCCGGGACCGGAAGCCGCCACCTCGGCTACCGGTTTCTGTTGCTCGTGCGCCATGAACCCGACCACCGAGAATATTACGAAACCGGCGAACATACTGGTCGAGGAGTTGACCGAGCATACGATTAGGGCGTCCTTGTACACGTTGTTGCTAAATTTGTTGTAGCTTCCAAGCGCGACGAGAGTTCCGAGCCCGAGACCGTACGAAAAGAATATTTGGGTAACCGCGTCGATCCATACCTATTGCAATAAAACCCAAAATCAAAATTCCATTTTGAAATCGAATTTTTACCTTATTTTTATCAGGGCGGTGAACAATTGAACGTGGAAGATCGCGTGTCTGATAAGTGGACGTTGATTTTTTTTTTTTTTTGGCGTAGGACGGAATTTTGATTTTGAACTGACAATTTTCGTGTATTAAAAGTTCAGTAAAAAATCATTGTTTTTCAAACTTTCAAAAATAAATGTTATTCAAACATTCTAAAACAAATGTTTTCAAAAATTCATATTAAAATTAAATCTTCGATAAAACCGAAGCACTAAAATCATTTAATGTAGTTCAATTAAACTCGTATCGTTTTGTTCCCACAGAACTATCGACAGCAAAAATTAATGAAAAATCAACTCCGTTAGACAAAAGCGTGTACGGCTACGTTTCATCTTGAAAGCGTTTTCCGGGTGGATTCGAGTATTTTTGATTATTTTTTGCCTGATATCTTAACGCCTGCAAAAAAGCAAATAGCAATAAAGTCACCTGTGATTCCTTGAGCTTCGAAAGATTCGGACTGATGTAAAATCGTATGCCCTCTATCGCGCCTGGTAGCGTTATGCCACGGATGAGAAGAATAGTCAGCAGGACGTAAGGGAACAAGGACGTGAAGTATACTACTTTTCCCGTCCATTTGACGCCTTTCCAGATGCAGAAGTAGCACATTATCCATACTAGGAGTAAAGTACCGGCGAGTTCCCAGCGTATAGTACCTACGTTACCGATCCCGTCACTTATCTGGAGAGCTCGTCGTCTTAATAGGAAAAAAAAGAAACGATTGATCAAAAAATGATAATTGGAGGAGAATAGGGGGCGCTGAATAATAGCAGTGCTTGCTTACTCCCAAAACTCTTTCACCGGATCGGTGAGATCCGAAGCTGATACATTTAGTTGATTGAGCGAACATATCTTCACGAGATTGTCGTTGTTCCAACATTGGAGGGAACTCCGATCGTAGGGATTGACGCAGGTCTTTGTATTCCAGGGATTGTTGCAGCTACCCCATGGCAAAACTGTCACGATATATTTTTTTTCATATTACACAACGACGATCGAATTGAAGAAATAAAAAAACATGAAAATCTCAAGAATCATCTATGTCAGATGTGCTCTTTATACAATAGAGGTTATAACGTTACGTCACTGTGACAGTTCCAAAATTTACTCATTGATTGGAGCAATTAAAATTGAAGGTTAGTTCATGATTGCAAGTATAAAATTTCTAGTTGAAATTTCATCGTTTTGGTGGAGAATATTTGTTTTTCGTATTCTTCGAAATTTTCGAAATCGAACATTTGTTTTTCGATTTCTAGACACGATTGCTGCCGCAATTTTGATGTGAAACAAAAATTTCAATAAGATTATTAATCTGGAGGAACGTCTTTTTTGTTCTTGAAATTTGACAAACCGGCGGCAGCTTGAAGAAAAAGTATCGAATTTAAAACAACGTTTAACTCACCACTCCGCATCGAGACGAAGAAGTAAAAGATGGCCCAAGCGAGTATAACGATATAATAAACGTTCATCCAGCACGACATCACCGCAGCCGCGTACCCGATACCTTTGAAAAGGGGCGCTATTTTGAAGACCCCGAGGCCACCGATCGTGAGCATTTGTCCAAGTGCAAGCTCCATGAAGAACATCGGTATACCCGCGAGAATGAGAGCGAGGAAGTAAGGAATGAGAAACGCGCCGCCTCCATTCTTGTAGCACAAATACGGAAATCTCCAGACATTTCCAAGACCTATGGCCAAACCGACCTGACGAAAAACAGAAGTTTAACGGCTGTGGGCGAGGCAATGGAAAGTGCAGATCTCACTGCTCATTAACGTGACAAAATTGGGGTAAATCTCAAACGAGTGAGCGTGAAAAAGTTCACAAGAACGTATGAAGAAAATAATTCAACAATTATTACAATAATGATGGTATTAATGATAATAGTGGCAATAATAGCGATGATGATGATTATAATAATGATAATGACGACAACAACAACAACAATACAAAGAAAAACGACGACAACAACAATAACAACAACAATAACAATAATAATAAATCATGTTGTTATTTTATTGTTGTTCCATTATTATTATAATAGAACAACAATAAAAAATATATTATAATCGTTATTTCTGTTGTTATAATAATAATAATAAAGGACAGCGCTGAAATACTAAAATCTGCCAATAACAATATCAGTAATATTGATTAAAATTACAGTAGATAAAAAAAGGTTTACTTGTACGTCTCACACGAAATATTTCTTAATTACGATAATTTTTCTAAATTTTGAATACAAAAGTCAACTAAAGCATATTACTTTTTACGAAGAATAACTAAAAAAAGACGGGATGTATAAATACTTCTTTAACCACTTTATGATTACTGATAATTATCATTGTTATTATTATTCTTGGCTAGGTTTTGTTGCTCCGGAAGTGAATTCTTATCGTATAATAATCATATGACGATAATGAAAAAAAATTATCGGAACACATACAACAATAATGATGATTAATGAGAGGATGATTTTGTCAATCAAGTAAATTAAAATTGCACTTACGACACTGAGAATGAAATCCAACTTTGTGCTCCAGGATCCTCGTTCGGGCAGTTCCTTTTGTTTGGGTGTCGGGGAGGCGCACATTAGATTCAAAGCAGCCCTGACCTCCTCGATATTCTCAGCTTCGGCGAGCTCCGGATCCCTCGTCGTTTCCGTCATCTCTTATTATACCGTTTTCCAAATTGTTTTATATATATATATATATGTATGTATATATATTAATATATAGATACGTATTTATGGATATTCATATACATATATACACAACGTGGACTTTCTTTCCGTGCGCCTTTATTCGCTTCGACCAGCAAGGACGACAAAGATTCTCGGAGGCTCAACACCCGCCACCTGGCGGACTAGTACACTCCTTCGTTCATCCTCCCCTGAATTCAACCTCATTGGTGAAAAAGAGAGTGAGAGGGAGAGAGAGATAGAGATAAACAAAAAAAAACAACCGCACCCATAAGTCTTCGATGATGAGTTTTTTGTTCAGTTTACTTTCCCCGGAAAATGTCGAGAGAATTCGGAACACGGGGCAGAGGAGAGTTGTCGAGGACCTGTGTGATCACAAGCAGGTCTCCGATAATTTGTACGGTTCTCGTTTTGAAAGCCATTTCGAGGCCCTTGTGGCCTACTTTTCGCACGACTCTCCCGCTATTTTCACCCTTTCTGTTTCTCTCCCGCTGTCTTTATTTCGAGCAAAGAGAATAGCGCGAGGAAGAAAACAAGGGAGCGGAAGGGCCTCGAGCAATCGGGGCATAGTTTTTCGGCAGAAAATCCCCGGAAAGGTATTATCCTTTGGCCGAATCCGAGGTGTCGAGAGACAATGGGGATTTCGCCTCAGTGCGGAAGAATAAAGAGGACGAAAAATGAGCTTTCTTCGTAATTCATCTTCATACATGCATTCATATATATACATATATGTATATATAACCGTGTACATAACTGCAACGGTGCAAAGCAACATTGCCGTAAAGCGAACCATCAATTCTGCTACACATATGGGGAGTTCCAAGTAAATTAAGCCTCCTGTTAAAATGTTTAACAATTAAGTAAACAATAGATTACTACGTGCTGAAACATGTGCTAAAATATGATCTAAATATTTTTCCGACATTTCTCAATTGGGCGAAGTCCTCGCCTATTTAGTAGCTATCTTCAATTCTTTTTTTTTTTAATTCTTCTGTGCAATATTAAATATACGGGGTATATAATAAATTGAAAGGGTACTATATACGTACGTCTCTATATCTTCACTGTCTTGTTACTGGCTGTATTTTAATGTGTAAGAATGGCAATAAAGTCGACTCTACCATCATCGCAAAAAATACGTTCTGCCACTTCCACTTCCCAAGAACGTTTTCCGGAAGCATATTTGTGATTCGTGAATTTTACGAAAATTGGTAGTTTAATTGAGCCGAAAAGGCGCATATCCGGCAATGAAGCTCTCGACCAATTCATCATCTTTGCAGCACTCGGGCGTCTCGTGAATGCGAAACATCCGAACATCTATATTGAATAATTAGGTCGCCTCAACAATTTCCGAACGATTAAGATATTCCGAGAGTGCATACCCCCGGACTGCTTCGAACAAAAATTCGTCTTTCATTTTTTTTCCTCTTTTTCGTCATCGTCTGCTTCTTCGCCTGTATACAACGCTTTCGTTATTTCTATAACTATCCGCGACTGTAAAATCGTTGTCGGTTAATGGCGATGACTAAGAATGATCGTCCGGGTATTCAATTTTGCTCGAGCGTTCCTTTGACGAATCGTAACGTCGTATTGACTCGAAGGTACTTCGGCTAAAGACATCCCGGTACACTTCCGGATTCATCGAATCATCCCAAACGAATCTCGGTTGAGGAGAAAGAAAATATTTAAACGCGAATCTTCGTGGATGATTCTGACGAGATTATTTGTGAGTTTCGTAGTAATTCCAGGGTGAAAAGAAATTGAGAGGGAGAGGGGGATAGAAAAAACGAGGCAACACCAGGAGCGTTAAATACACATGTCCGGCAGGCTACTTCTCTCTCTCTCTCTCTCTCTCCCTCTCTCCCTCCACGTAATAAATATCACGATCGCATATTCAGCTAGATCCACCCACCTATACACGTCACTCAAACCCTGTACACACGTCAAATGTCCCCTCGCCCCGCTCGGCTGTCTCCTCCACCCGTATCGTCCGACAACCCATCCGCTAGCTGGTACGCTCCCTCTTCCTCTTCCACGCTCATAAAAAACAGCTATATTCTAATTAACGACCGAGGAAGTGATGTCTCAAGCCCGGGCGGTCATCGGTATCATCGATGCGCCGCGATCTTTCGCGCATGCGCAACCGCGGGCCCGCGCTCGCGCGCGATCTATTGCGCATGCGCGGTGCCCTGCGCGCTAATCGGCGAACGCGATCGCCGATAACCGGATCACCGGAACAACACGGCTTAGGCGTGTTTGTACTCAAACTTCTCGTCTCTTTGAGACCAACTTCAATTTACCATCGTTGACTCCCATAACCCCATTTATCAAAAGATCTCCTTTATTAATATCATGTATAATCACTATGACGATTACCACAAATTGTACGTTTTCGTTATACTGTGAGATAGAGTAAGAAATATGTCATTTGGTTCACCTGTTAAAGCGCGTCCTCCTCGGCAGGACCTTCAGAACAATCACTGTGCGCACAATTCGGCTGAAAATAACGAGAAAAAAAAAAAAACAAACAAACAAACTAAAAGAAATCGCGCCTATTCGCCGCGGGATTGTTACAATTGCACTGTAGTCTCCGAACCTGTCACCGGAAGTATCAGCTACTCGCCAAAAGGGGTAGTTCCGTTTCTCTACCAAATTTGACGAAAAATTACCAATCGAAGCCTCTACACAATAATTGACGGGTAGCCTTCTTTGGTTATTCCTTTGATTGATAAATACGTCCGCGTGTACTGGTCGTGATATTGCGCACCGTTCGCGTGTACGGAGACGAAGTATGGGAAGAGATGACGCGCGTGTGCGAGCGATGGACCAGCTCGCGAAGAACTGATCCGAGAGCAACGATACGGTATGTACCCCCGACCGTACATCTGGGAGAGGGATATATTCGTGAAGATGAAACGAAAAAAAAAGATGGGGGATCGTCCCCTTTTTTTTCCACTATCGCCCTTCCTCGACTTGGCTGCAGGGCGAGAACGGGATAGAGAGAGCGATACGTAGAGATGGCGATTGATCCTCTCTCTCTCTCTCTCTCTCTCTTTGCGTAACGTAAATCCGCCGATCATCGTCGATTGCTCCGTATTCCTTTTGTTTTCAGTATAGCACAATCCAACTTCGAGGAAATAATCGTAGCCTCGTCTCGGAATCAAAATCCTTTAAGGCTCGAATTTTTTCTATTAGATATATTTATCTCAGATAGGAATTGTTCAAATGTATACAGTATCTTAGAATTTTTATGGAAAATCGTATACGGGGAATTTTAAAAAATTCGGTCCGAATTACTGACGAGGAATTCCTCGCGAAATATATAAATAGGCGGATGTACTTACGTCTGGTGCAGCGTTGAATACAATCAGAGACTGCGTGCACCCTCGATACCCAAATTTATCCACGATTTTGTCAGCATCATCAGCATCATCAGCAGTATCATTATTCTCATCAGTATCTTCATCGTAATCGTAAATATACGTGCCGTTATCAGTTATCGCCATCATTAACGGCATCACCATCATCATGATCCTCATCATCATCATTATTTGCATATCATCGTCATCGTCATCGTCATCATCATAAGCAACAGCAACATCCTCAGAATCAAGCGTCATCGTCAACAATATTATCAATATCGTCATCATTATCTTCATTGATTCGCAGTATAATAATTACATTACGTTCGACGACTTAGTTTAACCTATGGACTTATATCTTTCGGCCATTTGTCGAAAATCAACTTGGCAAGTTAGGTAATGTACAATCTTTTCTTTTTTCAAGAACTTTTTATTTGTAGTTTATCCTTCCTTTTTAACCCGTTTATAGATAAACAAAAATGGGATTTTTTCACTAAACGATATGGATATTTCTTTCATATTTGCTAATGTCGATATCAGCCGACTAAAGAACATATTTTTTACTAAATATTTCGATTTTTGTGTTTGAAACCAATGAGAGCGAAATTATCTTTCGAACCGTTTGTCATGGTATTTTTGAAGCGTTACTTTTACCAAATGCTGCCCTTTTATGCCTAACACTACGTACAAAATTTTATTCATATGAACAATAAACGTATTCAAAAATCAAAACATTCCCTTAATCGTTATCTACCTTTCGGCTTTTGATTTTTCTGAACCTCATCGACGAATGAAACGGATTACAACATTACTACAATACTGCGAACTCTGAAATCGTTTTCATTCGATGATGATTTTGAGGAAATGGACAAGCTTTGACGAACGCACTTGGCACACCTGCATAAACTCGCCAGATTAAAGTTTGTCATTTATTATGAATCACCCTGTATATATGTACATCAGCTTGCAAGACCCCCAAGATCACAACGGTATATCATCATCAGAGCTGTCAGCGGTCCTGCTGTTATACAGGTTCATTCTCCCTCTCTCTCTCTCTCTCTTGCTCTCTATATCGGTAATTATCGACAAATGAACACACATTGAACACAGCTATTTCTCTTCCTCTCCCCACCTGCAACTATTTCCCGACGGACATTTCTATTCTGAACCATCGATGTCATCTGTGTGGGAAAATTACACACTTAATCCTTCAAATATGCATAAATGCCTATCATTATTTTCACTCCGAATACAAATTGTGAGATATTTAAAGGAATCCCATATTTCAAGGGCTGTTCTTTGGTGGGTAGGAACAACGGAATTTGAAGAAGGTTCGTAATTCGGTTTGCAGGATTATAGGTTCAACCAAGTAGTATACATTTTTTTCAACCTCCGTGATTTTGCATGCATCTCTCCAATATAAACGTCTACTTCATGTCCTTTTATCACTTTGTTTTTCACTGTCACGTACGACGGTGTAGAATTTTACTTCTTTTTTTCTAGGCATCATCGCGTCACGTTACGGAAATGCTTTTTCGAGCAAATCGTCGATTTTCGAGGAAAAATTAACGGGGGAAATCAAAATCATTAATTGTGGACGGAAAAAATTAACGATTTTGAGTATGTTACTTTTTTTTTAATAAAATCTTTATTATTTTTGAGAATGGAAATTTTGGTCCAATATTGGGCAACCCTTAATGTTCACAATGTTTTTTTATCTGCCATCATAAATAAAGTCATACGTTAGTTCTGCTCCGATTGATCTTAAAGGAAAAAACTGTCTTGTTGAAATATTCTAGATCAAAAAAAAAAATTCGGTCATTTTGTACATAAAAAAAAACAAAAATATATTTTCTAGCAGCTTAATGTTCATACTAAATAGATGTATTATTAGTTTTATACGTGAATCACTTGTTATACAAATAAAAATTATAAAATTTGCGCATGATTTTGTGGAATGTGGCCCAACGCATTAAATATTCTCGTCGATGAAACCTCGAAATCCTCGTTATCACAACCTAGTTATCCTTGCTAGAATTTCGTTGTTGGATGTAAGAATCGACCTACCTTGGGTATGCTCGCGGGTGTGGCACTCTTCGACATCCGCCAGAAAGCGGAAGTTTCGGCACGTGCTCGATAGACCAATCTAAGGTTCAAACGAATAGACCGGATTCTCGCGTTTGTAAATAAATTTATGAAAAATTACACCATTTATATCCACGATGAATCTCTCAGCGGTCATTGTAAAACCCAATATTGTAAAACCCTATTGTCCAAAAACTCAAATTTGATTTGCCATAATCATGGATAATAATAAAACGATCTGAACATTTCGATTGACTTTAAAAATTGGGACTTTTTTGTTGGCCGGTAGAAACGGAAGTACAGTAATTGAAAAAAAAAAAACCTTCCGTCAAATAAATGACAACACTCTGACTTCAGTTACCATTGAAAATGAAAAGCATTTCCCAAGGTCAATTTATAATTAAATAAAAACATTTGTAAAAATCCTCGATTCCTTTATTTTGGACAAACTGAATGAAACGACGAGTATACCCCACGGTTCATTCGGTCCAATACCTCGAGGGGTACCTCATAGACCCTCAAACGGACCATTTGAATTTTCGTCTATAATTTTCTCTCTTAGTTACTTCCAACCGATGAAGATATCGAAAAACCCGAAATTTTACTATCCCCTCTTTTACAACGGTTCATTGCGATTGGACCATCATCAATCGAGACACGAGCAAACACAATCCTCAATCATAATTGAGAAAAGTGGAATCTCCAGAATCGTCGTTATCGTTGTCACTTTCACTGTTATGATTATTTTTATTTCGACAACTCGGGAAGCCGCGAGGAAGCAACGTCGAGCAATGTATCGGGATCGCGATGATAATGTAGGTGAGCAAGACTAGGAAGCTGGTATATCCGGAGGGTTCACGTGACACCGATCTGCGTCCCCGCATCCGTTCTGGCTGTGGGCTATATATATTACGTGTCCAGCTTGTATCAATATACATATATATATATATATATATATATATATATATATATACACACACACACACATATTGCAGGGGCTAAAGCCTGACCGGTCTGCTAACAGAAACTTCCATGTCCATATAAATTTACATATTCAATTATGAACGTATAAATAAAAAATATGCAAACCAAATAAAAATGGAGATGACCGATATGTATCTTCAATTTTTTAAAAAAGTAACGCGATCATTTTTCCAACTTTATTTCCACGTTTTTTTCTTCATTAATTTACAAGTTTTTCGGACAATCGTTGTTGGTTTACAGCGGAGCTGCAATCGGCCTTGGGGCGGCAGTGCGAGACATAGTCGATTCGTTTAATTGACCGTCACATTCGATTATCACGACTGTCATTGATTTCACGTGACACGCTGGTTCGAAAGGTAGATGATATTGCGTGTAAACGGGAAATCCGAATAGTTCGAATCAAAATTTACGGAAGCGTCAACGAGGAGAATTATGGATTTTGGTGGTGAAAGTTAAAAGTTTATCCCATATTACGCGTGTGTAGATGCACGTACGGGTGTGCGATCGGAATACGGTACGTACCTAGAATGATAAGAGGATGTGGTTGGGAAGTGGCGCGGGAACCATGGTCACCATCGTATTTCGCTATCGAGCTGTATATATATATATATATATATATATATATATATATTATAGTAGTAAAATTGCAGCGGAATTATTAATTAATATTTACCGGAGAAACTGAAAGAATAAGTGCGATTATTAATCAAGTAGTGGATCCGTTGATAAGCCGAATATTAGAGTACGATGATAACGATTATTCGTTTTTCATACATGTTTTTCTAAAAGAGAAGTAACTCTGTCAATCACTATTAACAGGATAGAAAAAACATGGAATAAAGTGGAGACCTAAAGAGAGAGAAGAGCCTGTGCAAATAGAATATGAAAAGATAAGTATCAATTTTTAAAAAGACACAATAATCGAACCTTTGAAAATCGAAAAATTATTTTATAGCGCCAGCTTCACTGAATGGGATTAATGTTAATAATAAATAACTATCAGTTATGATTTTCTATAAAATTCATATTTTAAAGGTCAATTCAATTAGTAAGTCTAATATTAAAAATCTTATTTATTAATTAAATTAATTATTCGAATACTAAATGTATCGAGTAATTGAAAACCCAAACAAATAGCTCACCGTTATTAATGCTAGATGCGTGTAAGTACACGAATTATTTTTAATTCATTTGTGTTTATTTGATAAAGGATTATTTTCTTTAAATAAATAAGATCGACTATATATAATTATATAATCTTCTATTAATTATCCGGCGGTACTTCAAGTTAAGCTGCTTTCCATGCGATAAATACTTGGAGCGGTGACCACTTAACCTAGCGCATCAAGCAGTGAGCGGAAGTCCGATATTTCCGAGACCTTCGTGTAGATACTTCAATCAAAAAGTCTGCGCCCCAAAGAATCAAAATAATACAGGACCATCTATACCGACATGATTCTTCCACGGTTTATCCGTACCATAATATTCATATACAATCCCCTGTTAACAAATATTCAATATAATTAACTTAATGAGTCATTTAAATTATACGATTCGTTCAAGGTAATTTTCGGGTTCAAGGTCGTTTTCTCGTGGCATTTGTTATAACTGGAATTTAGATGATTTAATCGGATGATTTTTCGAAAAACCTTGACTTTTAAACCACCTAAAATTTTGTTAACGTTCTTACGTATAATATTTCAAGAAATCTTTTTAAAAAAATGCATAATACGACGCAACAGCTTTCAGGAGATCGATTTTTAAAAGTAATTCTATTTGACGCGCCTCTGATATATCTGTAAGTGAAAAGCTGAGTTCTGGGTATACCTATATATATATATATCGCGTTCACCGTTTTGTGCGGATCTTCGTGAAGTTTGGGCTTCGTTACTCGGCTAATCGCTTGCTGCGCTACGTCCGAGCTAGTGTTCCACCCACCCCATAATTCCACTTGCTCATCCGAAGTGCCCCGCGCCCATACCTTTGTTGCACGCACCCCACAATTCCACACGCATATCCACGGCTATACACGTGTAACGCTGATTCGTGGACACTCCACAGCAAAAACGATGATGAAGCGGTGCCGGAGACGGAAGAGGGGCGGTCGGGGACGCGTGGACCAGACGAAGATCAGCACAAAACGGAGAATGCGACACGGACATAGGTATAGCCCAAGATAAGCCAGTTAGCTATGAATATAGTAGCGCAGGACAAAAAAATACATTTAGAAAATCAGTATCTCGTAAACTATGGCGAGTTGCCAAAAACCCTCTTGAGTGATCTTTTGAGATGTTAAAATGTATGCTTGTAGAAAATGTCAAGCCGATTGGAGGTAGAGACTTTTTGGAACCCCTTCCTCCAAACTGTATAGTGCATCGTGATTGCACCCTCCTGTACAGAAATGTGTCCGGACAATCCTGACTTTACGGGTAGTCCATACCAGACTTGCCTTGATTCAGCTGACCGAGAACTTTCATGGAGTAGAACAGCAGTCTCAAAATATTGTTTCCTGGACATAAAATTGACATTTCCTGATTATGTAATGTAATGTAATAATTTGATTAAATTTAGTGTAAATGTATACGGTATTTTGTCACTATATTTTGTTGAACAGCAGAATATTAAGAATTTACCTATTATCAGGGTAAATTCTGAATATCTGTGTTAGTTTAAGAGTAAATAACCAATGTATAAGAATTTTCTTTTTATTCTTCGCATTTTGTTTATCACAGTTGTAACTGATTTAGTTTTATTAAGCAAAGCCATTCCGAGCATAAGGATATTTTTTCAATTTTACGTTATGGTAAATATAAACGTTTAAGATAAAATACATATACGTATTAAAATATTGCCAGACGAAACACAGCACTGGTTAGTGCGATTACAATGCACTCAGTGCATATAAAAAGAATTTACATATTCTTTTCAATTGACTGTACGACATGCACAGTAACAGATGTCATGTGTCATCCGATATTTTCCTAAATAGTTGGTGTTGTCGTTTCTATTAATGTTAAAGATGCAATGAGTATTAATATTCCGATTGGGCTCAACCCTTGAGTTGTACGGATGATAAGATGATTTGATCGGATCCCAGAATGGCCCTGCTACTGCTGCTGCCGATGATAATACTATATCTGCTCCAGTTGGTTACAATCACTTGAGACACCCGCTTTGTTCACTGTCAGATAGCACCTGTTGTTCCTTGACAGTTGAACAGCTCTGCACACTAAAATCAGTGTACCATCATATAATGTATTGTGCTGGCATCAATCATAACTCGCAGCCATAGGAGCAATAGCTGCAATTTTTGTACAGAAGTGTCTCAGCGGTTAATAATATTCAGACGAGAGGAAAACCATTAAGCTCTATGTCAGAAAATTGTACAAGACGTTATGTTTTTCAAAAAAACATAGCAACCTTTAAGAAAACTCTGTTAAATATTATGAGGATATAATAAGTTTGTACTAGCTTTCATGCATATTCATCAAATGTGATCGAAAAAAAATCGTTTCTTCCTGTACTATTGAAACGAAGTAGAAGGTCGAAATTTTTAAACCACGATTTCTCAAGGTTGTAACATTTTTATCGAAAAATAAATGCAACAACCTCTGTGTTTATGAATATTACAGAGACTGATACTTGATTTTTCATTGAAACCTTAATCGTCAACGAGAAAACAGATTTCGAAAATTTGTGAGGTTATGCCTTTATATATCTTCTACCTCAAGTGTCACAAACATAAAAAAACATTCCTTCACGATCTGGTGATGTTGAAAAAATAATGGAATGAATCCACAATCAATGAGTAGGGCATAATTCTCAGAATCCTAAACAAAACAACCTAAATTTCTAAAGTATTTTAAACTGCCGGCGTTCACTACGCGTCGTCGATCGCACGTCCAAAAACTTTTGACAATTCAACTCTGATATATAAGTATATAAGACGCGTTACTGCGCATGTCAAATAAAAATAGGCAAAATGACTAAGACCGTACGTACATTGAAACGCAGAGTTCATTTGGGGCGCAATACATTCGCAATTATAAATTTAATAACCGTTATGAATATCATCATGTATTAATAAGTTATTAATAAATACATATGCATATTTGTTAAAAATGCTGTCTAATGAATATAACAATCAACTCAATTTGTCCACTTTTCCATTTTTCGTACTGTTACATAACAGTACGAAAAATGTATGGCATAACAGTACGAAAAATGTATGGCAAAAAGTATGGCATAACGCGATACTACATAGTATCGCGTTATGCCATAGCAGTTCGGCTTACACCATAGCGAGTATCTATGAACCATACGGATTTAACCATCAGAATATTTCCATTGCGGCATACTGGTACGGTAACGATACAACGTGCTCGATTTGTACAATATTACGTCCTGCCGTTACCGTACACGTAGCGCTTATGCTACTGTCCTGTATGTGAATAATTACGGTACGCCGTACCAGTAGCAGTGCAGCCAGATCGCGCGTAAAATCAACCGCCACTCTTACGCGCCCATCACTCAATGATAGACGCGTCTGTCCGTGAGCGAGCTACGCTCGGAGATCTTCGGAGAGAACCGAGCGCGGTCGAAGTTTCCTGACCGCGTCTTCGGCAGCTACGCCAATACATGGACGCTGAGCACGTGCATGTGCATCTAAGTCAGAACGAAGCGTCGAGGAAAAAAGTAATCCGAACACCACTCGCGCGTGACGTCACTCGACGGCGCGCGACTTTCGAATGATTCGAATGCTTATTTAGCTTATTCAGCTGATTAAAGTATACAAAAAATGTATGGCGCACTCTGTTATCTTATTTTATTAGTTTTTATATTCATTTAAA
>JAPYZI010000366.1:0-56673 GCA_030523105.1 Ophioninae sp. A BG-2022a | reverse complement strand
CCCTTTGCGTTTTTTTAAGCGATTTTTCAAGTGGACTTTCCGGAGAAACTATAAGAGATATCGATACGAATCCAACGCCATTGTTTAAGTTAGGCAAAAACCTTTTCCGAACCCCCCAATTGAACTTCGATAGCATGCGAGAAGCTCACTCTACGACCTTTTGAAATATCGTGATTTTTGAGATTCCGGCAAAATGGGCCTGGGAGGTCGAAAAAATTTTTTTTCCGTTTTTTAACTTTTAAAAGGGTCATTTTAACCGGAAATTTTCCGCTGATTACGAAAATGCCCGAGTTTTTGCCGAAAGTCCAAAATTAGCCGGAGAAAATGCAAAAAACGTTTCTAGAATATTGTTTTGACCTTTTTCCCCAGAAATGGAGAGTTCAAAGGCGATTGAAATGGTGGATTTGTCTTCAGAGCATAAAAGTACATCGACATGTACCTGCGATATGACACTAAACGATTAAATATAATAATTATTTCGATTTTTCTTTGACCGATTAGCTATAATGAATAATAATTCAGAGGTTGATCCGGGAACCATATACGCTCGTATCAATCGCCACGGAATTTCATCCTCAACCCTCCATTTCACGGATGACATTCCGTCGTGGGACACCTTGTATATAGAGAGATGTATAATAAACGCACAATGATCTTTGTCATGATGATGGGAATCAGGTAGCAGAATGATCTGGGGAATAACGTGGCCACCGCACCGACCTCGATTGTAAATCTGACCACAGAGCGGAGTGCACAGCCACGTAGCGAGGGGTTGGTGAACGCGATCGGGCGGGTAATAAGCCCCCAGTGAACAGTGGCCAGTGTTTCTCGCTACCGCATGGGAAAACATATTACTCCGTCGGAGATCGTTTATCCATCGGCCGGTTTATTTAACCATAATCATAGATATTATTATTATCATCAATCTGGTTATGGCAATGGGATTTAGATCGCTGGACGAACAAAAGATCGTACACTCGCAGGATGGAGCGTAATGTTACGTGAGCTTTCCCTTTCAACTGCCAACCCATTGGCCTAGCGAACCACTGTTGCCTGGAACTCCTGACAAGATTGCCAGTTTTATATAATTGTAACAAAATTAAGTACGTTTTCACAATCATTTGCCTACGTCAGTAGGTTTTATGTTGACATGTTTCATTATTTCTGGGTTTTTTAGGTTTTTTCATTATTTTAGGAATTACATGATTGTCTTATTTATTATTTTATTACTCCAGGAATTTCTGGCATTTGATTACTTATTATTTTTACATTTCAGAAACTTCATGAATTTTATTATTTATTATATTATTATTTCTAGAATTTTCATTATTTCAGAGCAGATACTTTTTTTTCATGATTTCAAGAACTAGATGAGAATAAGAAATGGCGAGTAGTCTCTGTAAAAACTAACTTATAGTTGTGTTTGAAGATGGCTACGATTTTTAGCTCGATTTTGTCAACTCTGTTGAAATTAAGATCATCTAGCTCAGCTTTGCTGAAATCGAGGTCGTCTATCTCGACCCTGTTAACATCTAGCTCATCTAGATCAACCCTGCCACTCATTTTAGTACGTGATTGACACATGACTTTTGAAATATTTGTTCGGCATCATGATTCCATCGAAAAAAGAAAGTTTCATTTTTTTTATTCCTTTTTCGACGAAGAATATCTAGTTCGTTAAGACAAATTGTTTTCCCAACAATAGAGAAAAATGTTTCTTTTCGTTGGACGCTCATCGAAGAAGCTGATAGTTGTTTTATTCGATAGTTTCTGCCGTTCGATTCGTGTCAAGTTTGATTTTTTTTTGTTTTCAATTGACTCTTCTCCACCTCTCTTTATCTTCCATTGAACATCCACGTTCCCCACCAACGGTGCGTTGATTCGTGACTGTTTTGATTATCAACTACTGCTTCGCGAAAGGCCGAAATCCGCACGATTTAGCACGCGACGACAAATTTGTCCAATTGTTGACTATCAGTCGATAGAGACGCGTTCGAACGCCTCTTATGCTCGGAAGGGCGTTTATTGGGTCGTATTGGATATCGGATGTTAAAGTATTATACGCCCTTTCAATACGACCCGATTACAAACACGTACTGAGCTACAGTTGCGGACACAGCCTCGGGTCTGTTTATCCACAATTGTACCGACTGCAAGCACGACCTTCATTTTCGACTATCACCCTCGAACGCATTGCCAATAATAGGTGAACAGACGTTCTCCTCTACCATCAACAATCGACAAAACACATGCAAATATATACCGAAAATTCCTGATCGACCGCATAGCGTTGAAAGTTTTTGTTATTGGAATGGTGAAACGATACGTTGTTAATTTGTTATTAATTATTTTTTATGGTGATCAACATTTTTTTGTTTGTTTGCAAATTAAAATAGATAATCTCTGATAAGGAGAAACCGTTTAATATTCACGACGATACACCATAAAAATTGAGCAATTGAAAATCATTTTGGAATTTATGATTAGTAGATTTTTTAAATTGTTTTGTTTCGTTCATCACGGAAAGTATAAATTGTCTACTTTACTTGTTTATTTGGTTTATTTTGTAATCATATTTGACTATTTTATAGTCATTATTTTATATTTATATTTTATTTTATTGCCATATTTTATAGCATTTAATTAATTTTATGTACAAATTTAATTTGTAAATAAAAATTATTTGATACGCCAAGTGTTAGTAGAGTATTATTACCAGTATATAAAATATATATGAGGGTTATAGATTTCGATCATTGTTTTCTCGTGTAATTTCCATTGGAATCCAGTTCGATTTGGTACAGAGTGAATACCGACTGACTGCTTTAACAAGGTAATTTTATGTCCGTTCTTAAGAAAAATGCTCCATCATTCTTATTCATGAAGAAGCGATTACAACGGGGTTTTCGACGAATCTATAATAATGCCTACACGGTGTAGCATCGCTATCAGTTAATAGGCTGATCAAAGATACCTCCGGCTCCCCATTGTTCATTGTAAAGGACAATTTGTACCGTACGACAGGCAGACAGGATCGAGACGGTGATTCTCCGTTCTCCATCTTCCTCTCTTTTTCTTTACCCCTGAATTCTTTTTCTTTCACTCGACGACCACTAGGACGATACCAGTCAAGTATATATACGAAGAGACCATACGATCCGAGTCGTTGATTAGAGCCCACTGATTGCAAGAGTGTCGCTATTGACCAACGGTACTCTCCGCTCGTAGCACTCAGTGATGTTGAAGCGAAACACTTTTACACACACACGTACACGTATACTGGGTGAGTCACGAGAAACGGAACACTGGAATATCTCCGTAGGGTTTGAAACACTAAGTAAGTGCATATTGCAATTTAAAAGGTTTGAAAAAATGCATACGTCCATCGCAATATTTTTTTCGATTTTTCTAAAGTCAAATTTCTTTTTAAATAGAGTTTTTTTCTTGAACGAATTATCATTTTACGGAGAAGAATTTTTCGATTATTTTCTGTGAGACCTTTTTAGGTTTTTTCTGTCTCATGAATCACAATGTATCATTGTATAATGATTATAAAAGGGATTTAACTTTTTTCAAGCTTTAGATTTTTTAAATGATTTTTTTCGGTGTTTTTTTTTAAGGTCATCTGGTTTTTCTCTAATGAAATCGTACAGTTACTTTGCAGATTGTAGTGTTCAAACGAAAGAAACCGTGGGATATAGATTAACCTTTAACCTAGAAATCTTAAATAAATATTTAAATTGATTTAAAATATTGTAATTAATTATTGCGATTTATAACGCAACGTGCTGGTTTGGCTTGAAGTTTTGATTTGTTTCTGGGAGAGATTTTCAGGTGTTCCGTTACTCGCAAGTCACCCTGTACGTGGATATAAAGATTGTAGAAGAGGTTTAAGCCGCTGTCGTTGCTTCTGCCTCAGATTATCTCAGACCAGACGTTCTTATCTCTATCTTTCTTAATCTAGAGGCCGTAGCTTGTCCGGGGTCAGACGACCAAGTTGTGTAATACCCATCTCAAGCTCGTTGCGCTTATTCCCGTTCGTAGAGCCTCCTCGAGGCTCCACGATGACTCAATCTCTTTTCTCACCCGATCCGCAAGTTCTAGTTGACCATTTGACTTCGTACTTCTCGAGTTCACGGTCCTGTAGATCGTCTTTCACGTCATTCATGGATCATCGATGTTTCTTGGTGAATATAAGAAACGACAACGGAACTTCTACATGAAATTTCATTCACGATTTTACCCCTCCCAGAGATATTATCCGCTTCGCTAGTTTTATGGCGAAATCGGGAAACCGTTCTCCTCCACGTGGGCCATTACCAGGCATTACCGCTTTGCTAAATAATGCCTGTACAGTTTATGGGTATAGTTAGGCCAGGTATGATTGAAGGAAGAACATGTCCAAAAAAGAACAGTCATCCGCAAAAATAAACGCGTTTTAAACGCTTTTTTCACCCAACCGATTCGTACTGTCTACCCGTTTTTCGGGTAATACGCGAATATTTATGACCACGGTCAAGTAACTTACGTTTTCCCTACGGAACATTTTCGTAGACCTTAGCCGCTACATGCACGTGTTCGAATCGACCCTTCAGCGGTTTTCAGTAAAAAATGTATCCGCACACGCTTCTACCCGACAAAATGGAAAAGTGAATCTGGCGGTGAATTTAGGATTAGCGGAAAATGTTTCAACTGCGGAATGAGAGTCCAACCGTACTAATTCACATTCTCTCGGCAGTCTTTGCGCAATATTAATTTTCCTTTTCAACGGGTTTACACGGTTCTCGGAAGACCATTTGAAAAGAGCTTTCACTCTCATCGTCCACTTTCCCACGACAAACTCATTGTTACTGAAATCGGGGAGTCGCGGTTTGCGGCGGAAAAAGAAAAAGAAAGTTGGAAAACCTGATTTCACACGTGTGCGTCCTTCAGCGAAAGTGGACGACGAAATGGGCTTATTCATGGTGAATAATGACGAATAGACCGAGGCCCAAGAAAAAGAGAGAGAAATACAACAACCACGCGGCCCAATACGATTTGGGTCAGTCGAACGACTCTCGGAGATTGAACCGTTTGTTTTCGCGTGTGTTTAAGCACAGCCTGGAAAGTATACACGCCGAGACGTTTTTGATGTATAGAACGAAACATCAGCGGGCTTTAATGGTGGAACAAGTTAAAGGTGGCCCGTCGTATGTGAGGAAGTAAAAAAGTGAAACCCCTTCAACGTGCTCGTCGGCCTCGCGGTCTCTCGCGGGTCGTCGCCGTGAGTCACGCGAGGATCGTACAACGCTCGAGGATTTTACCTCGAAACGCTTGCCAACTTCACGAGCGTAAATTTCACAGGTAAATTGTACTGTGAGAACGCCTCGTGTCAGACCGGTAATTGATGGCCCCTTTGCTACCGACCCGAGTTTTCTTTCGGGAAGTTTGACGGCCCGAGTATAATATTTGTTAATAATGACTTTCGTTTATGCGCTTATCCGGCGTGTCGATAACGGGAGCCATTATTTTCCAGCCCAATCGCACAGTCGATGTACTATCATTCCGAAAACTGAACGTATACTTACGGAGAAAATAACAGAACGAACAAAAACGACAAAACAAAACACCGTGGAAAGTTTCCCCCTTAATTTCTGAGTGGAAATAGATGGCAAAACACGATAGTATTTTTTTTTTTGTATCAACATTTCGTTATAATACGGTATTATTTATATAAACGTCTACATAACTATTTTTTTGCACTGTTGGAAAACCGAAATCAGATTATCGTTTGTAAATAATTTATCTAGAATTCTAGTTAATTTTTTAATGAATTTTATGAGAGGCAATTTCTGAAAGTTGATAATCGCTGTCTTTTATTATTTTTTTAATTAGTTATTGAAAATAATTTCCCTACGAAAAGATTGCAAAAGAAATGTGAATCAAACGTTTCTCATACGTATAATTTTATCGCATATTTAAAAAATCTTATTAATTATTTACGATTCTAAAAACTGCTTTCCAAAATTAAAAAAATTGGACTCTTCGTTCCTTTCCTCTCGTCTACATTTTCTCTGACATTTTCCATTATATCGGTATAACCTATTTTTTTTTTCGTTTCCTCGCAACACGTTATCCACTTGGCTCGAATATCCAATTTTCTATTCAGGTCGAAGCTTCAGCTTGTAGCGCGACTTTTTACGTTGGAAAAAATAAAATATGGCAAAGCAGCTCGGCAAAGAAATTGATGGACGGTCCGCCAGGGGTTAAACTGACGCTGTCAAATTATTCACAAGTAGGACAGGGATGACATAGGATGAATCGTCTGTGTACACATCCAATATACGTTTGTGTACCTACACACCATTTTGTTTTTTTTTTTCATCCCTTTTACGATCCGAGGACAGCCTGGAATTCTTTCATGCTGAAGCCGTGTCGTCTTTTCAATCCCACCTCGTGGATGTTTCGATATTCTATTGTGTTATTTCTGGTTTTTCCCACGCGCCAAAATTTTTTCGACGTCCCCATCGCACGAGCTAAATTTGAATTCGATCGAATGACGAATAGCTGCTATTTCCGTGGCTCTTTCGGCAGACCTCTTTTTTCCACCTGATTTTTCTCCCTCTCGTGTTACGAATGATATATGACGTTTTTTTTTAAACGATGCTAATTGAAACCCCCAAAAAAAAATAACACAGGAAAAAAAAAGACAATTTAAGAATTTTAATTCGCAAATTATTGAACGCCTGTTGAAAAATAATCTGACTGTATCATAAAATCCGGGTAATTTGATCATTCAATTAACAAACTCTTGGTGATGCCCAGTGAGCAAACAGTTCCATTTGACTAATTACTGTGCATTAAAAAAAAAACAATTCCTCGCCACGTTTTTCTTTTTTTCAAAATATTACTCAAAAAAATTATAATGCTTGACCTAAATATTGTATTCGAGAGCTCATCCTGAATTGCCACGTTATCTGCGTCCAAAAATTTTGAGAAACGAGAAAAAAAATAAACTACTTTATTAAATAGCAGTAAAATATGAAGAAAAAAAAATGTCTTCATATTTTACTTGAATTTTAATGCTTGAATTTTATTCTACTTTTATTACAGACTATTTGTTTAAATAAAATATATACGCAGTATTTTATAAACCCAAAAATATTTTGGCTTTATGAATGATCACATATATTTTATAAATCCAAATAAATATTTTATTTATGAAATATTCTATATGTTACATAAATTCAAATAAATTTTTTGTTTATGAAATATTGCATGTCCGAGGGGCTGCGATACCTCGCGTGCGCAACTTACAACGAACACACGCGAAGTATGTGCAAATAACACGTACAGATACGATCGCACGAGGCACCAACACGTCTTGTTTGTTTACACACATTATAACGAGTCAAAAGCATCTGTACTATTTACAGACTCGAAACGAGTTGACTAACACGTTTGCGTGTAGGGTGTAGGTACACCGCGCATGTATACACGTACATGAGGGGACAGAGGAAATCCTGTGCATTCCTCACTGATGATCAGTATGCATAGGTTCTAATCGTACCTGATTACCGATACCCTGCTCGTCCACAAGGTTTATGTCCTCCACGGACTTGCATTATCCTTGGCAAGTAGATCAATCCGGCACAAGCCGCTCGCCCAACACAGGAAATCCATTAACGGCGCTCCAACTACGCGTGCGTCACATTTAGCAGGAGATCCGTGAAAAAAAAAAAAAAAAAATACGTTGGCCAACCCAGTCGATTGCTGCCTGAGAATGGCAGTTACTCGGATATAATCGAAACTTCATTGATGGCTAATATCAGCCATGACATCGGAAACTAGATTGATTCGCCCACATTCATATCTCGAATCAGCCAAATGGATCGTTTTTGGTGTGAAAATTCAATCAGGGTTTTTATTGGGCCCATTTCCTTAACTTTATTAGGGGCCTGATCAGGCAGCCTGACATTCGACTGTTGCTAGTCACAGTTTTCTACCGAGGATCATTTGAGGCGGAACAACGAAAGATTGCTTGAACGACGCCTCATTGAATCCATGGTGGACCAGTCAATTATCCCTGTCAATGGATATAGGTGCGATTGGATTTTGGAACAATATCATTTTTCCTATTTAATGTATTTGGTGGAAATGAGTCGCTAAAAATGTTAGAAAAAACGAATGGGATTGTTAAAACGTACGTGTTGGTATTACTAGTATAAATGAAGGCGAGAGAATACTCCAAAAGATTTCGAGCGAGGGCCCAAAACGGTACGAAAACGCGACGTGGCAATTTATTGGAGGCGGTTTTGGTTGGCCACGCCGATTTTTCATTGAAATGGTAATGGATCGGTTCGATGCCACGTTGGTACCGAGCCAACGGAAAAACTGAGAGGTCTCGGTGGTTAAGGGAAAAATGGATGAAAAAAAATGACCGCAGCTGCTGCAGGCTGTTGGTCGTCCGATCTCGGAAATAGAAGTGTGTCATGGGGTCAATGAATCATCTCTCTTTCTCCTCCATTGACGCGAAACTCGCTGGTCTCCAGCTTTCAACTCTACAAACTCTACAAATGTATGAATATCCGAGCTAATTTCTACCTGGAAAGTGCCAATCTAAAACCTTCATCATCGTCGGGACAGGTGGTAATCATTTTAATGAAATCGACCACATTCTTTTTGGTAGATATTTCGTGACGAAAGTTTGAATTACATAGAATTCGTTCGTTCTTTCAAATAAAAAAGTAAAAACTGAAAACGTCTGGAAAATAGGTACTGACTAGATTTCGACCTTTTCAAAACCACTGAAACATTGAAACCCGTGAATTCATTAAACCTGGACAGAATTTCACTCGGCCCTTTTTTCTCGTTCTGGTACGTTTTTTTTTAATTTTCTTTTTTGGTCAACGGTTTGAAAATAGAACGGGAGAGGTAGAAAAAGGACGGGGAAAAAGGAGCAAAGGTTGGACTTCCGTTACGTGACCGGGTAGCTCACTGAAGAACGATGGGCCAACGTTAGAGAAGGATATTTCCTTTTTTTATTCTCCACTTGTAATTGGCCTTACCTGGAGATCAGTAGGTTACGATAAGTGAGAGCTTCTTCCAACTCTTTCGATGTTTTTCTATACCGTGTTCCTTCGTGTAGACGTTACATCGTTCAGCACTTGTCACGTATTTGATAAATCGTGAAGATTTTATTCTCTCGCGAGCTTTGGGGCCCTTTTCCATCAAGAGGGGTGGCCACTTTGATAAAGATCAGAGCCATTGAAAAAGAGTTATCTTTAAAGCATTTTCTTCAATATTTCTATTAGCCTAACTTCTCAATTGAAAATGTAATGAAAATAAAGAAGTGGACAATTTCAGATCTCGTCGAAAAAGTATCGTTTCTAAATGATAATTTACCATTAAATTAGCTATTGCCAAAACCGAACATCTACGATATTATCCAAACTGGTTAATCCACGTTTCCCCATTTTGGAGTTTTTTTTTTTTTATCAAACGGTCCATCCAGTAATATCTTAATTGTCTTTGGTTAGTAAATTTGAGCCAATGGCTGATAAAACCGAGTATACGATGGCGAGAAGTCGATCTCCATTTTTCACCATTTTGACAAATTCAATTTTGTACTCGAGGGGGTTGGTAAAAATAGATGAAAACGAGGGAACGAACGTGCCGGATGAAGCTAAGTGGATGGTGCGAGAGCTGGAGCGAAAGATCTCCAAGACAGCGTCGGGAAGTACGGTGACGATGAGTCATTCAGCATCAGGACGAGCGATACCACTAAATTATATATGTACAAGGAAAAGACGAGGCGTTGGTGTGTCTGGTTTGAAAGCGGACGAGTAGGGTGAAGAGGAGTCTGGTCTGACGTGATCACGCCCCGCTTTTCTCTCGTCCCGTGACCCAGAAACACACTTATAAAGAGTTTCATCTCTCTCGTATGCTTTCACCGAACCAAGACCTCTCTCATTTCTCTTCGCTGCCTTTCATAGTTATCACCTCATCAAACGAGCTCCGAGAGAATTTATGAGCGTACGAGGAGCGACTTCGATTATTAGCTGAACCAGAAGATCGTGAAATTTCAACTTTCTGAACCAGTTGTACAAATTTCACGTAAATTGGATCCGTATATTCTTGGCTCCACGCAAATTGGAATGTCCTTGCGAGTTTCTCTCGATGCAATAAGAAGGACCACCTTATTTGTTTTTACGTACAAAAATAAAACTATGAACATTAAAATGAAACAAAAATGTTTGTTTAATCATTTATTCAATAATCAAAGTATTAATAATAATTTTGGTTCAGAAAACAATGTTCACTATTGACTATAAGCTGTTTAAAAAAAAAACGTCTTCTGGGTATTATTCAGACCGCTGTTCTTAATAAAACCATAGCCGTTGTAACTTCGTACACAAAAAAATTAAAGAAATATATACTCTTCAATTTTGAACTTTAATTTTGATAACACGTATAGTGCTGATAAATCACTACATATAATTCGAATTTTTATTCTAATTATATGTGGTGCTGATAAATCGAGAGAAAAAAGTATGGACGTTGGGGACGAAGAAAAAATAGTGGAGGGGGTGATAAAGCACGAGATTATGCATTTTTGTATATACACGGACGGAATACATATGTATAGAATAAGGTATCAGGAATGGCGTGTCGCAAGGGAAAAATGAGGGGAAAAAAGCTTGGGAAAAAAAATCCTGAATTTTGGAACACCCATGTGGAATTGAGGACGAGAAGAGAGAGGGATTGTCGTCGTACAAAGGCTTTCTTCCGGGGTGCGAACTGGCCCTGCGTGATTCCTCAGCTCGCATAATTCTACCAACGTTGTACAGCAAAATAGGGTAGTCGAGAGAGATATGGCGGATCAGTTTCTGTCACGGGGTATATATCCTCGTAAATATGACTCACGTGATATTTATGCCTTCTCTCTGGAGGGAACGCCGGCAAATTCTGGAGGGTGCGATACCGCCGAAATATCGCTGGAATCGTAGATCAACGATCCTATTCGATGTACTTTCCCGTAGTATACGCTCCCATAAAAACATCCACTCGAACATGGAATGTTAAACGCCCGCTTCGTATTCCGGCGTACAATGACACATACATATACATTTATTATAAACATGTGTATTTTATGTGAATATAGAAAGCACTGGCTTAATACTTGAAACGCACAGCCGTTTGGTACACGTGACCGAATGCAATTTTACGTTTATCTTTTTTTACCCAATTTTTTTGGACACTGCTTGTTCGAATGTGTTTCGAAGAAATTATTGAATACGATTTTTTTTCACTCAATAATTCACTGGCTCGTTTGGATTTTTTTATTATTCCGTAATTATTAGTATTAAAAAGATCGAATTTTTAAATTCTTTAATTATTAGTATTAAGAAAATCGAATTTTTAAATTCTTTAATTATTAGTATTAAGAAAATCGAATTTTTGGATTCAGTTATTATTCTTTCAATTCTTGATTTACTGAATTTGAATTCTTTCCATTCTAGTAGTTATTCGAATTACTGAATTTAGTAATTCAGTAACCTTTATAATTACTAAAAACAAAATTCTTCCACCATATAAATTTATATGTATATATATATTTATATATTGAATAAACGTAAACTCTAATCAGCTGATATAGAACGACTATCAGCAAATATCATTTTTGCGTCAGTTATTGCAACGAACATTGTCCCTTGAAATTCCTTCGCTTATTAAAATGAAATAAACATTCGCACCTTCCGCAAAAAGTACAAAACAATCATTATGAAACAATACCGTTGCGCCAATTACAATGCAAAAAAAAAAAAAAAACGTTTTACCGCGGGACGAGACAAAAAGTTCATTTTAATTGGCCATTATCGCAGTTGGAAATTCCGTTAGAGTTTATTGTGTGCGACACCCACGTGCGACACATCTCGAAATGGGCAGAGGTTTACCACAGGCTGGGTGCAGGCTGTGGCGATGATAGGGATGTACAAACGCACACGCGTATAACGTCACGTACTCTTTCTCTCCACACGAACCAACGATCCGTTGCTCGAAACGCGTGTGCCTTGTCTATCGGTGCATAAACTCAAATACTTTTTTCAATGCTCTGCGAAACGTCATACGTATATTTCTAATTTAAAAAATGACTTCGATAACGATTATTAAAAAAACATTGTACGGCAAGATTTTGTTTAATATTCAAAATGCGAATCTTCTTTGATCACTTGGAAAAAAAATGTTAAATATTCGATTTTTTGTTTTTGTTTGGGTTCGTTTTTTTTTTGTTTTTTTTTTTTTATTTGAGTTCGTTTCTTTGGTTTCCTGCTTTTTAACGATAGTTGCACTTCGGAATATTTATTTAAAAAAACTATTTTTTCGATGTTTTAATTAAATTATTAATAAAGATATTGATCGAAATCAAATTTTTTAAATAATTTTTCTTTAGACGATTGTTGTAGGTGCACAGCAATCTTTTGTAATGGAAATCGAAAATTAATTAACTTACACTTAATCAGGGATACGTGCATCATTTTGAGAGAATATTTTTGATTGTTGTTTTTTTTTTTAACGTCGTTCTTTTCTCAGCTGTCGGAAAAGTGTCCATTGAATATTCAGGATGGAGTAGTATTTCAAGAAAAAAATCAAAGTCATTATATATTGCTTTTTGAAAACAGAAAGTTCGAATTCTTTTTAAAAAAACGAAAATTGAAAATTGTGTGTTTTTAAACAGAAAATTAGAACAGTTCGCTTTAAATAAAAATAAAATTTAGAAACGGGTGCTTTAAAAAATGCAAAATTTGGATTGAAGACAATTCAGAAAGAAGTTTCATTTTTAATTGCGAGTTTTTCGTAGGTAACACGTTTGAGAATTTCGAAAAAAAAAAATCGCTAAATCGTTTCAGTAACTACTGAACGTTAACTCCTATTTAATTGGTCTCGATTTATTTCAGATGACCTCTGGCGTGACCTCTTTAAAGGAAAAGGTCGAATGTCCGGTCATCCCGTACATTAAGAACCTCTAGGTCCTCGTATTGGCGATCGTTTTCGTATTAAACGTAAAATCGAAAGGTAGATACATCGAACACGCGATCGTAACCCTCCTAACATTCCCGACCGGATGTTGCGCGTTGGCCGTCATTACTTTCGGTGAACGTTCCGAGACGTTTTCTCGAGTTACGTCGACAGCCCCTTTTCATCCCACTTTTATTACTTTCGTTGATCGCCGTCGTGGAAATCCGAGAGCGTTCCATCAAAAAGCTTTAACGGAAAATCGTACTCTCTTACATTTTCAAAAAAAGAAAATCGGAATGGAAAGCAAAATAAAAAGAACAAGATTTTTTTCCTCCTCTCCGAGAATTTTCATTTTTACTTTCTTTATTCTCATTTTTTTCTTCTTATTTTTGTTTTGGTTCGTTCCTCCATATTTCACGTTCGCAGATATACACGCGTCGTTGCAATTCATTCGGCTCGTTTGGTTGAAAGCTCTTTGAAGTATGTGAAAACCGTCCGAGCGTCGAGCAATGTTGGAATAAATTCCAAACGCTCCGGCGTTACATTACGGCTATGTCGAACACGAGCGCAATCTCGTGTATTTTAATTTTTTTTTATATTTTTTTGTATTTTTATTTTTTACCCCACTCTTTTTTATTTTATCTCCGTTCTAATTTTTTTTTTTCGTAGGGAAGTGTGTACAGGTTATACAGGGTGATCGGTAATTCGATCGATTCCTTGATTGATCCCGGGGTCGTTCTAGAGTTCATTCGAGTCAAATCGAGCCCCGTCAAGTTAGGGTTCGGATCGAAGAATCACCGAGAAAAACGCACGTCCGAAATTCACATCTCAGAAAAAAAAATTTCGCCATTCTCTTAAAAATGTCATAATTATTTTGTCATCTTTCAGAAAAGGATCGATTAAACAGTTGGATCGGAGTTTTTTTTTTTTAAGCTATTTGTTTTTGGTGAAAAGTTTGAAGTTTTGTAAACAAAATCGTAATATCATTATAAATAAATTTAAAACTTAATGAATTAGAACTCATTATGTTTTCAATCCCAATTTCAATTAAATTTTCAATTAAATTTCCAATTTTAATTCGAATTCGGTTTTCAATTTCAATTTCAATTAAGTTTTCAATTTCTATTTCGATCCCTAATTTATGGGCCTCGTTTTGATTAAAGTGACTTCTGGAATAACCCTTTTCAAGGAATCGCTCGAATTCCTGATCACCCTGTACAAATACGTTGCTGACGCGTTTGCCAAGATTTTTTCTCGCGGTTTCTTATTTTTCGCGCACGGGTGCATGAACTACCGAGCTGAACGCGGTGGATCTATCGATATGCGGTATCCAATGCAAGGCTATACAAGGAACTTGGAACGGACCTCGTACACGCAAAAAGACCAAAAGGGGGGTTGCGATCTTTAGCAATGTTTTTTTTTCTTCTCCCCCTCCCCTCTACCTCTCTCTCTGTCTCTCTCTCTCTCCTCTATCTCGTCGTCTCTCTTAATCTATTGCTGAAGGCGAATGCAGTTCGCCGTGTGCATTGAAATATATCGATGCAGAATGTTCTCCAGCTTCGTTCCTGGAGAACATTCGCTCCATGATCATCCGGCCACATGTGGAATACCGTTTCGTTCGAGACACTCGCGATTTCCGATATCGAAATTAACAGGAAGAAGAAAAACAAAAAACCAACAAGTCCAATCTTCGACGGATAAACGTAACGCTGGAATGCACGGAAACTACAATTCTGGAAAAACGTCATTTCGATACGACTCGATTAACGCTAAAATGGTAACTTTTTTTCTTTAGCATTTATAGTAATCTGGATTAATGAACCACCTCAATTTTGAAAAATTTATTTCTCCGGCAAATCTTCACGAAAAGGGCTCAATTTTTTGCCTTTTTTTTGTTTTTAATACAGAATCACGTAGGCCTACAATCATTCTGCTTGAATTAGGACAAGTTGGTAAAAAATGAGGTAAAACGTGGAAAACATGAATAATTCGGAAAAACTTTTCTTATTGATTCTAGGACATTTTTATTTATTTCTATCAACGTAAAATTTTCGAAAAATTCGCGAGAATTTTAGTGCGAAACAGAACGAATTTTCTGGTATTATTTAATGAATATTAAAAGTATCAAAAATTCCCGAAAATTTGGGTAACAATAATTGTTGATGGAATAATAATATACTAATTGTTGTACAATTTTTTGTTGAATAATTAATTAGTTATAACTGTATAAACGTAAACGTTAATGTTTGCAAAAAGGATATTACTAAATCTCTGTAAATTTCGAAAATTTAATTTTCAGTTTATCCAGTGATACTTTAATATAGCAACGTTGTGTATCGAAGGAAGAATATAGAAAGCACAGTTTTGTTCTCATATTATTATTGTTCTCAACTTCTACGATCGTTTCTGGTCGAGTCCTTCTCCAACATGTGCTGACGGTTTTTCCCTCGCTAGTTTTTATTTCGTTTCATTTTCGTCTGAATAAAACGTCTCGTCGATCCACCCGACGACGAATCGACAGTTGAAAAAAAAAAACGAATCAGGGTATAAAAAGAAAATGGATTAGAGTCGAGTAAAGAAGGATGAAATAAAAAAAAAATAACGGAGAGAAAAAATTATTCCACCATTGAGATGAAACAATTTTCACTCACTGATTTTTTAATTTATTTTCTTGTTCGGATTGTCGAGATAAATTAATTGAAGGGGAGCTTGAGGAAATCTTTTTTCTTCTCTTTCTCTCTTTCTCTTTTTATTTATCTCTTTAAACGACATTAATAGACCTTAATATCGTGAAATGGACAACCGATTAAATCGTGTCTTTTTCTCATTGCAATAAAATAGCGAGTGAACGAGAACGTCAACAAAATTAATAAAATAACTTTAAACGTCAATATGAATTATCGAATAAAAAATAATTATTTGACCAAATGTCCTTAAATGAAGATCCAGAAGATACGGATAGATATAGAAATTAATTAAGTCGTATTGAATTCGATTAAAATCGGTACAGCCGTTTCCTCTCGAGTTCCAATTAACGTGGAATCCTGTACAGTGCAAGGTGGATCCAGTGCATTCCTTATGCACGATACGGAGGGAGGAGAAGGGAGAGAAAACGTTTCAAGGATAGGGAAAGGAAGTTTCTTCGAAATATAAGTGACGCTGTTTGCTTCGTTGCGAAAACGGAAAAGCTTTAATTCTCAATTTCCTGAAATGTTATTTAAAAGTTGGACAGTTTTCAAAATTGTCTTCGGAAGTTAGCAAGTTTCCAAAATTTTTGTTCAGAAATTAGAAAATATTCGAAATTTTCTTCGGGAACTAGAAAACTTAAAAAATTTTCTTTGGCAGTTGGAAAATTCCCAAAATTTGTTTCAGAAATTGGAAAATGTTCAAAATTTGTTTCAAACATTGGAAAATGTTCAAAAATTCATAGAAAATTACAAAAGTGTCTTTGAAAAGCATACATTTTTCAAAAATTGCTTCGGAAAACAGAAAGCTATCAACATTTTCCTTGGAAATTCGAAAATTGAGAGAATTTTCCTTGGAAATTCGAAAATTAAGAACATTTTATTTAAAAATTGAACAATATCCAATATTTTCTTTAAAAATCGTAAAATACCAAAATGTTCTTTCGAGTGACAAATAAAAATCCTAAATTCAAAGAATTCGTTGAATTCCAACGATGTAAACGTCAAGTCGATAAAATCAGTCGAATTTTATTACGAGTCTTATTCACCTAGAATAATAGTTTAAAATGAGTAGCTCTGAAATCCAAATCGTATATATAGCTACTTAAACGTTCGTATATCCGTGATGTGTGTAGTTTACACGGCGCAGTTATTTCTGGTCTCGGTATGAATAGAATAAAGAGAACTCGAGCGTCAACCGAGCCTTCCTCAAGGCTCACCTTTTCCATGCGTTCTCACGTTCAAGATACCGAAGTATAACGTATCATTTTTTTTTCGTTACCTCTGCTGCGTTGCCGCATGACGTAAGTGGATCACTGAAAGACAGGTATGAACGGTAATGCGTATAGGCGTCGACCACAAATTTCCATGTCAGTCCAATGAGTAACAAAAATGATCGTATATGGAAATTCGATAAAACGTTCAATCAAATTCCTACCTGCTATTATTATCTCGCTTCTAATCATTTTTTCAGCCCACTTTGCTCAATGAAATATTTCTTTTCTCATATTTTTATTTCCTTAGATCTATTATTAGGCGAAATATATTTTTCAGATTTGAATTCTAGGTTATCGCAATAAACATTTGTACAATTATTCAGGTATTTTAATTATGATTGAAGTGAACTAAAAAATAGAAAAATTTAAACATAATAAGCCAAACAAAACCGTAATCATGCATCAGCCACCGTATTCACCGGATTTTGCTACCGTGACGTATCTTCCGTTCCCAAAATTGAAAAGAGCCATGAAAGGACGGATATTTGCCACGATTGAAGAGATAAAGAGCGGATCGTTGGGAGAGCTCGAGGCGATGCCAAAAAGTAAATATCAGAAGTGCTTCGAGGATTGGAAAATGCGTTGGCACAAGTGTATCATATCCGAGGTGGATTATTTCGAAGAGTAAAAAATAGATATTGATGAATAAATAAATATTTTTCGAGAAAAATATAAAAGTCACCTTACTTTTTGAACAAATTTAATATGCTGTACAAATAGTACCGGATATCACTGTAGAACAAGAATACCTATCTGAAAGCGAAATACGCCAACGGAAGCAAGCATAAAATTGAGTACGAGGATAAAGTCCAAATGGCTCCCATCGATGGATAATACATTTTCATCGCGAATCGAAGAGCGACTGGAAACGATCTCGTGAGAGCAGGAACAACGCATTCGCAATTTCATCCGAATTCGATGCATCCCACGATCGTACATTAAATATGAGAATGCTAGGCTTTGCGTTACTCAATGTTTCATACGGCGTAACGAATAGTCCTCGGAATAACTCTCTTGGTGCTCCGGGAGTATTCCACGTAAATGATGTATCACGTAATGGGCTCAGTAATAGTACTCATTCGGTTAATTGAAAATCTGATACCGGCACGATGGAAGCTCTAAAGTTTGCCTACCTCTCTGTATTGATTGAACCCTCAATATTCCATTATAAGGTGCCTATTGTAACGCATTCCTTCAAACTATGCTTTATCATATAGTACAACGAAAATCAAAATATATTTTGTAATAACTGATTTATTTTTCATCTAAATTAGAATTAATTAAATTTAATTTATTTTTTCATTCAACTATATTCATTTGTGCAATAACTGATTCGACTCTGAGTTATATAATAATTGTATATTTTATAATAATTATAATACGTAATAAAATATTATTAGAAGGATCCTGACAATCGCCAAAATTATTGAAAATTTAAAAAATTACAGTTCTTGGCGAACTCATAATACGTGAATTATTTCATAATTTTTTATTTAATTATTTAGTAATTATAAAATTATGAATTCAACAGAAACGCTTTAATGGGAAAATATTATATCACCAAGGCTCACCTTAGAATTAATGTTCGCTTCGTTGGAACATTTTTGTTTTTTCAATTCTTTAATTTTAATTATTATTTAAAATACAATATATATCTGTGAATTTTTGATAAATCGCTAATGAGCAAAAGTAAAAAATGTTTACGTTATTATTCGTAGAAATAATTTTCGTAATAATTATCATTTCAAAATGAAAAAGTATCGCAGTTCAATTATCAGCGCCATCAAGCAAAGCCAATACATGCGCCTTTTTTTATATTTTCCTGGAGAAGCCTGATTGTGCATCAAACGAGAATGCAGAATCGATCTTGTCTCCGGCGAATGCTGTATCCACGCCGTCAGTTTGGTTCGCGATTGCCATCCGCCTTCGCGTTTCAATATCGATGTGATTGCATAATTCTGGCCTCGTTCATGCGGCAACGCAGCCTCTGCGTCCGTATGTGGCCAGAGTGAATATCTCGCGTAGAGGTGCAGCTTCGAGGCTGGCTGATCGTTACAGGAAATGTTATATATCGCTTCGCCAACGAAGAGCGTGCAAACGCTCGGCTCGCTCACAAAGGGCGACTGATACTGATGCAATTATGTCGAAATGTGTATATATATATATATTTACAGTCTAGCTCAAAACTATTAGGCTTTCGTGAAGTTTTGCATCCGGACAAAAAATCGAATTTCTCAGCGAAATAAAATCGTAAATGAATTTGACAAACGAGATTTCGAAACGGACAAAACCAGCGTTTCTTTTGATTTTTTATTTTTATTTTTGCGATTTTTGTGCACCCGGAACGTGATTTTGAAAACGCCGATTTTTTTCACCTTTTTTTTCACTTTTCTAAACCGCAGGACTTTGAAAAATAATAATTTGACCGTTTGGAGATAAGATATTTGAAAAGAACAACGTTGGGTTTAGCTTCAGTTGAAAAAGAAACAACATTGCTTTTTTTTTACCCAGTTGCCAGGCTTTACTTGATTAAGGTACATCACGCTATACCAGGTTTTCGGAAATCGGCCATTCAAAAAGTAAGCTTGATCTCATCGAAGAAAAATGAAAAGCCATGCAAATTTTTTTTCAAAACAAAATTAAAGCTAACGATGTTATTTTCAAAGATCTTATCAGTACCGAATGAGATTACCATTTTCCGAAAGCTAACATGCCATTTTCCAAGTACAAAAATCATTGAAAACCGGAATTTTCAAGATGCCATACCAGGAATTTAAAAAAATCATAAAAATGAAAGTAAAATATGAAAATAAAGGTAGCTTCGTCCACTTCAAAGTCTCGCTGGGTAAAATCGCGGACGATTATTTTCTAGTCGAGATATTTGATTTTTCGTTGGAACGTTGAATACTTTTGAGGAAACCTGTATTTGCGTTCATATCAATATATACATATGAATAGTCGATCGTTCCTTGCTCGATACCCGTCCGTTCGTTTCCGTATGCGTCGATGAAAGGATTCCTGGCTCAGGATGGATCAAAGGGAGATTCACGTGCCACGCGTCCGTTTGGCTATCGACAAATTCGTATTGAACGAAAACTCCCCATGAGAGCTCCATAGGATCAATGTTTATGGAGGTTTTTTTTCCTTTTTTTGTTGTTGACAATTCGCGATCGCGACGTATTTCAACTGGATGAGGTCCAAACAGTGACAATGAGTTTTATCAATTGAAAGCTCGTAACTGAGAGGCTTGAAATATTCGAACGTTAAATTTGGTGGAACAGATGAACGTTGGGATTTCGAGGGCTTATAAAGGCTTAGTAAAATCGAAGTAGCCGAGACAATTGTTGAACGATGTTCGCTCGATACATTCACGTTTGTGATAAGTGAGTTTGGGATTTTTCGAAACCTTTTTGTTTCGAGGTTTATCACGTTCTACTTTATCACTCTTTCGATCAGAATTTATTCGTTTCGAATGGTTCAACGATCGTCGTACTGAGATACTTTCTGCGCGTTCTTCGAGAGCTTTCCCATGGAAATTTACGCTTTTGATGGTTAGATTGCTTTAACGATCCGATCCAATGCCAATCGGTATTTTCATCAGTAATTTTCGTGAGGTATTATAATCTCGTATCTAGAATTCCGATATTAAACCCCGACCTAACTCGTACAATTTATCTATGGGTATACTCGGATTCCTCGTGGCAATATCGTTATACGTATACGCGCTGATTCAAAATCATACGATAGTCCAGCGTTTCGAACGATGGAATTAATATTTTCGAAGTCGTTGAAAAGTTATCAATTCCTAATGACGTTTGAATTTGCATCGTTGGAAAACAAAGAAAATCAACCCTTTTTTTCAATTCTGTCAATTTGATTTTTTTTAATGTGATTTGAATAATAACAATGAATTAAAAAATTTCACAAAAATTATTGAAGTTCGATGTTCGACCTTCAACGTCCTAATTTTTTAACGAATGATTAAACTTATTCCGGATCAAATGAAATTTCGAAAACCATTTTTTTGCGTTTCGATTTTCATTAAAAATATATATTAACACGGTATCGTGTTTTGGGCGGTTGAAAAAAAAGTTACGATTAATCAGCGATGTCTACGCCGTACAAACTGTTTTTGGACCTTTCGAAAAAAGTTAAAAATAAAACATTGACATTTTCAAAGTTTCAAAGTTGAATTCTGCCTTAACAATAAAAAAAAAACAGTTATTGAAAAACCTTTCACCAAAGTAAATACTCAATGGGACCATGTCTCGTAGACGAGAAGTTATGAAAAGCTTCTCACGGGTTATCGATTAATAAAAAGCTGTGCAGCTTTCATGAAGTATTTGTGCGATATTAAATATTGTCCAATATCATCGATATTTAATATCGTTCAACATGCTCAATATCATTATTGCCTTGGCTTCGCGTAAAGCGACGAATTGAAAATCCGATTTATATGAATAATTAATTTTGAAGAATATTAATTATGGAAAAATCGAAACATCATTTTAACATTTGACATTCGTATCAGAGATTGACATTCCAATGATTTTTCATCGGATTAAAAAATTTGATGATTTTTCTTTCAAGACGGAATTCCGGAGCGACAACTGCCGGATCAGTGGTCCCGGTTCTATCTTGTATACTTCATCATAGGGCCGTTATATGCAACATGCATAACGTGGATAGACCACGAGTTCACGGTGGGCGCACGAAGGGCCGATATCAAGATCCTCTGAGCCCGTAGATCCACGGGTTCAATTAAAATTCTACACGCACGCGTGACGCAACGAGATTATTCTGGACGTAACAAGCCCTCGTGCTATATCTGTGAAAATAGACACGCGTGTTGCGTATAATAGAATAGACGAGGAATGAAAAAGCTCGTGGCATGAAAATCCCGAAGCTTATCGGAATTTCGGTCCATTCTTTCTTGCAATTCGCGACTCGAAAGATAACATTTATATACATATATAATTATATATATATATAGTTCTCCGATATTGTTTATAATTGAGGAGGTAAAATTTTCATTATCAAACGCAAATCTATGAAAAACAATTTTTTCATAAAGTATGATACTCACGTCTTTGTATTATTGTATAATTTTGTATTATAATTTAATATTTAATATAAATATTAAATAATAATATATTATATATAGTTAGATATTAGGGATATATATTTCAAAATCGCCAAAATTGATGAAAATGATTCATGAGATGATGTTTCATAGAATTCATTATTTGAAATATTTCTTTTGATTTAATATAATTTTAAGATTCATCATTTACGAACTTTACACTAAATATTTTTATTATTTAAAAATCACTATTTTATTATTTTATATCGTAATTTAATATTCAACATAAATATTAAATTATAATATAAAATAATATAGTAGTTACTTATAAATAATAAAATTATTCGGTGTAAAGTTTTAAAATAATGAATCTTAAAATAAATTTAAATCAAAACAAATATTTTAAACAATTAATTCTACAAAAAATCATCTCATGATCCATTGTCACGAACTTTTGCGATTTTTAAATATACATCCGATAATCCCTACCTGAATCAAATACCGAATACCGAAAAAAAAACCGTTTTTCTCGTTAAAGGATATATCCAGCTTAACCATGATGAACACGTGTACGAAATTCGACACGGCTGGGTCAAGCTAAATTTCCAATGATCGAATCGATCGAAAATCTGACGGAAAAAACAATCATGATCCGTTTAGCGTTTCATTAATCCCTCTGTAACACGATTTCCATTCTCGGTTCCACCCCTTCCCTTTTCCCACTTTTCCACCTTGTAAACCACATCCTAATATTGCAAATGAACCAAAACGATGACAAACTTTGAAGACATATATATATATATATATATATAATTAAAAAAACATAATAAAAAATCACTTGCAAATAAAGAAACACAAAGGCTTCAAACGCAAACCCAAACAAAACGTGTATTTAACATAGTCGACGAACCGGACGCGTTCGGGGTGGATTAGAAAGGCAGCTCGTCTACCAACGAGCCATAATATCCGGGCGAATATTTTAATATGAATCTTGATACCGAGCTCGATGACCCTACCAGCTTCTGTATTCATATTAAAGTACCTCCCTGTATTCGCTTCAACCCCCCCCCCCCCCCCCGATCCTCTCCATCGTATTCATCACACATCCAGTCGCAGATACGTATTTGTACCTACGGACTGTGTCGCAGGTATTTCCCTGCAAATCAGAAGCGTTTATGGTATACATACGTGCATACACAAATATATATATACATATATATATATGTATATAGATGTATGAGTTGCATATTCCGTGTCTAGCGTTCGATTATCGCGAACAAGGAGGCGCGAATGTGCTCGGCATAGGTAATTATCGGTCTATCAATATTCATTTACCATCGAATGCGGGTATACACAACGGGCATGCATACCGCACGTTTCTCCATCCTATTGGAGTTTGCTTGGATGTATAGTATTAAAATTGAGTATTTATGTGGAGAGGCGTACGAGGGCTTGAAACAATGAAATTTTTGGGCGCTATCGAACGAACGACGAATTTTCGATGAAGAATGCAGATGCGTGGAAATTGAAATATCCATCGCTTTAGTAACCTCGATCCATCTATTTGGTGGTTCGGTTGATGGATTTATCGGTTTTCACTTCTTTCTCGACAATTTTTCAACGAAAAATCCGATATTATTTGTATTTGGCAAATTTGCAGGCGGAGAAATAAAAAAATATCAATTTTCATATCGTGGCAAGTGAAATAAAAAATATCGATAATAATTATTTTTAAGAGAGCTTTGATAAACTGTAAACAAAACGTTCTATTTATTTGGATGTACGATATTGAAATGTCAGTTGCATCGCTATAATAACTTCGATCTATTAACTCGGTGATTTATTTAATTAGTTTATATGCTTTGCAAAAATGTCAACAATAATTCGATATTATTCCTTTTTTAAATAAAATATTGTAAATAAATTCAAAAACTTCCGTCTTTCGAAAACAAACTTTGATTTTCCATCGAGATTCGCTAATAATATCCAACCTCGCATCTGTCATACTTTTCATTAGCCTCTCCAGCCCCTTGTAGCGTTTCTTTTGATTTCCTGAGAAAGCCCTACGCGAAGAGAAACGAGGAAAGGTTTGTACGCGCTGTTAATCGAGACACTAGTGACGTGATCACCGATGACCATCTCTTCCAAGTACATAAACTTAACGAAGATGGGACTACGTATGCATAGATAGAGAAGAGTATCTTTTGATACGATCGTATCAGGAAATACGATACGGCGAGCTAATATAACAATGTCGCACGTCCGAGTCAATCGTACGTCCAATATCTCGAATAATCTCTCCCGATGGAGCATATAAATCGACGTCTTTACGCTCACGAACGAATCTCTCTTTCCCCTCGTGGCCTCCCCTCCCCTCCCCTTCCTCCAAACCCTTGTCTGGTCGTAATATAAAATGAATTGGTCCGGCACACGTACCGTGTGGAGGAACGCAGGGAACATCGAGGAGAGTCATTTCTAAGACCGTAAGATAAAGTCTCCGATAGGCGTTCAACGAGAGCCACCAACCGATCTCTTATATACCGGCTTCAATGCTAATTATCTGATCCGCGACGAGCGAGAAAACGCCGCGTACATCTTTGGCGCTCTTTTGTATACGTGGCCTCCGTATACGTGTGTATGTACACACTCCAGGTTGGACGCCGGCTGTCGATGCACAGGGCGCAGAAGCAATATCGAGATTATTATCGGTAACTCTCGAATGGCGTAATCTCGTCGTTCGATCGGCACTGGTACACGAAGCGTGCCATTTACGCATGCCCTCACCGACCGTTTTCCATACCGATATACCGATCCCTCCGCAGTTAAACTCAGTAAATTCGAGCAACGAGAAACTCCTCGTGAAGATCGATAACTATGTTGCAACCTTCCATTTCTACGATTTATTACTATCCCAGGATGTGATCGTGTCTTTCCTAGCTTCCTTTCCATCTTTAGGTTACGGCTATTCCCGTGAGATAGTCGAGGGAAAATCGTTCATTTGAATTCAACGATAGTCAGGTGTTTCTGGTCCGACTAGATATTTTACGCGCAGCTGGTATCATTTCTTGAGGGATTGGAAGGTATGGTTTGCTTGGGTTTGTTCTGTTTCAGTCGCGCCCAAAGCATACGTAATACACTGCCTCTAAAACCATCAAAATAGCTGGATCTAAAAAAAACCCAAGTTTTTGGAAGGAGTTTTTTTGGTTTTTTTGGGGTCCAACTGGAGAGGAAGGAGTTCCTCCTTTCTGGTGCCAAACTAGGAAATAGGACTCAAACTGATTTTCGTAATCAATTGGCTCACACTTTAGGAAAACTACATTTGTGTTGTTGATAAGGATTCTATTGATCAGCTAAATATCAGGAACACGATGCACATGAGAACTTTGCTCTTTCAGCATCCAACGAGGGACCATTTGCTAGGCTTCTCACGTTGCGATAATATTGACCGAACAGTAGACACGCAGTCACCGATTCAACACAGTAGCGACCTTTCTATCGCTTCCGCAATCAATGCATAGATTTGCATTTATGAAATTATTGCGTACGAGCATGTGCCGTCACGCCCCTTTAAACAGAATTGCTCGGTGAAGCATCTTTCAGTACCTGATAAGAAATGCGTTTGGGGTAAATAAGCAAATGCCTGGAACAGCAATTATTTAAAATAAAAAGATGGTTTATTAATCAGTAATGAGGAATTCATCTGACGTCGAAACGAAAATGGACAACTTCCCTCGTTGACTAGATTGTCGATCCTGCATTTCTAAATATATTTCCGTAAAAAAATTCTTATCTCCGACAAACAATTAATTTTCTTATTGATTTTGCAGATGTCGTTTACTTCCATTGTGAATATCGATTTTCACCACTCGACTCCACAAAATAGAATCGAAGAGACTGAATTACTTGACACAACCCCATTCCAGAATGGCCCGTCCAGACTGCCGTCCCAATCCCATTTACAAGCGATGCAAATCGTCCAATAACAATTCAACCGCTCCAAAATAATTGGTTGCATCTCATTTTTTTTTCCGCATAAATTGGATGAAGTTTTCATCGATGGAACGGTAGAAAAGTTCTTTTCAGAGGAAAAAAAGTTCTTTCTAATGGAAAATTCTCCTTAACCGTCAAAGTTCTTTTTAATTTGTTATTTCCATTACTATCGAAAAACATATCATCAGTTTAGGTTGTAAAACCCGGAATGCACAATTCATGACCTTTTCTAGTATATTTGAGCTAAGAAAATGCTCCAATGATTTTCACAGCACGAATCCGCTGAAGAAAATTTGGATAAAAAACAAACATTGCTTTCATTGTATTCCATCGATGTAAACTTTCATTGTGTACCAACGTAACAAAAAAAAATATCGAAACCAAATTTATTTAGCCCGCTAAATTGGAAAAATCAGTTTTGTCAATGAATCTTACCATTCGTGCGGTTGTTAGGATTTTAGGAGACAGTGCTTCAAACGTGCTTCGTATCTAGTCCGGATTTTTGTGGTTTGTTCAAGTTTGTTTAGGGATTATGGAGCTAATATGTATATTTGCGAAAGGGGAGCTAGCGAGCAAACATTCGTATCGAGAATGAAGGAGAGCAGCTCGAGAGAAACAGGAAAGAACCGAGTTGTACATGCTGGAGCGTTTATACGGGAGATTGGGGAGGTAACGCCATTTGAATAAATGCACAGAGCGAGCGGTGTGTACACATGGTTTGGATGGTGTTAAGGGTGTTTCGTGTTGCGCCGTTGTATGTTCAGTCTAGAAAAGAGGAGAGAAAACTAAGCGCGAGGTCTTTAACTGTTTCAACGATGCCGAATTATCGATCGAGTTGTAGATCTAGTTCCTTTAGTCCCCACTTTCCAAAGGCCCTCCAATCATCTACGCTAAAACACTTCATCAATGATGAACCGTTGGGGCCCAATGAATCTAAATGCTATTGGAAAATAATATGTTTCTTACCTCAAAGATACCTACAACCTCTCATTTTCAAGCCAATATCGACTCTACCGGGTCAACTTCAACCTGGACCATGAAAGTACGAAAAACCACTGCAGCTTCTTGACATCGGAAAGACGCATCGTCAAATTAAACTGTAATCTTTTGACTGGATGTACCAATCGACAAAACCCAATTAGGCGATGATCTCTTTATCATCTATTCCCAGCAAATCCAATTTTAGTCTGTTTCTGGTCTCTATTTCTCACACTTTGGCAACGTCCTTTCGAGTGCACCGCACCGAGGAGTCCACAGGGCTTTCGTCTCGTCAACCGTAAGGAATGACCGTAAAGTGATCGCGAACATTTTACAGAGTGCCGCACTGGCATACCCGTATACTTTTGGATATACACAGGTTCCCTATAAACGAGAAGTATTCCCCATGTGTCTCTTTCCACTTTCATCAGGAGGCGGGTTTCGCGTTAACTCGGTAACAGCAACGTACAACACACAGCGCTTGAGGGAACGTTCTCTGGTCCACAGAGAAATTTCTCCCAGCATATATACAGGTTGGACTATCTCGTTCTCAAACTATATCCGGGAACGGAGTTAGCCACTCGATTTACATATTAACATACGACACAAAGAGACCTGTCTCGCGATTCCAACGAGATCGGAGGTATGTTACTCGTTGAATCGACCCTGCGGGGTTTCGAATTACTCCTGGTAATCGTACCTTCCACCTGCTTGCTTATTCCTTACAATCCCATAGCCTTCTATCCCATCGTCACTCGACTGGATTTCATTTGTTTAAACTTTCTGCGCTTGTTCGCTCTCTCAACTAACCTAACAAGCTTCCAATGGGATCCTGACTTCTTTTTCCTTTGGAATCTAATGCTTTTGTGGACATTCCTTCCCTCGGCTAATCCAACGTCCAACTTCATGACCTCGAGATTTAAAAGAATACTTGTTCTGGTGGATACCGAACTGGAGAATGTCAGGGTTTGTTACCTAACTACTCTTTTATATCTACCATTTGTTCTTAGGACATACTCGGCTGGGATAGTCTTCTCGAACGTCCTTCCAAAGAAACGATCTCTTTTAATCGACCGTTTGATTACCAGTTACGAGCCAAGGTATTCAAGAATTCTCCAATTTTACAGTTGAAACAAAAATACAAAGTAATTTGTTTTTTTTTTTAGTGGTAGATAGAAAATTACGGATATGATAGAATTTGTAAAAATCCTCGAAGACAAGTAGATTGCATTTCGTTATCCGGATATTTGTTTAAAATATTTCAAATTTCACGTCTTCACCAACCTCGAAGCTCGTATTTTTCCTCGACATGATTCATTAGCGTTTGTTCTTTAAAATTCTGTGATAATTGAAAATGGCGACTGAAAAAGTGGCTTCTGTCGGAAAAGAACCGGAAGTTTGAAAAAATGGACAGAAGCTTATCATAGGAATTTTATCTCTCTGCGAAAGGCTTTATAAACATAAGCCGTAAAAAAGTTTGGTGGGCTTTTTACGATGGTAGGAGATCGTCCAAAGTTATGATAAGTCGAAGGTGTTACCGAGCCTAAGAATGCCCGCGCGGGTGTGCATTCTTTATTGGATTAAGTAGTATCTTCTTCCCGAGGGTGTAAACTCCCCTGTGACCAAGGTGGAAGAAAAAATCCGATCTCTCTTGGTACGCCGCGTTTATGTGTATCTCTGTGTACGAGGATGGCGATATATACGCTTTAGGCTAAACGATAGACCGCCATAATAAAAAAAAAAAGATAGCAAGACCTACGAACTTTTGTGATATTTTCCTAGCATACTTTCGTTATTTATCGTGCTTGTTTACGAGCCTTTCGTCTCGGGACTGCTGAATACTCAATAATAAAATAAAATTGTTACGCTCGACAAAATCGCGTGAAGACGGTAGAAAAAATGTATTTAAAAGTTTATAATAAAATCCTCCTCGTGAACGTACTGTTCTTTGCTGCTGTATTTTAAAAATAAAAGAAAAATCTTCATTTTTTAAAAATATATACAAGATTTTTTTTGTCAACTTAAAATCCCAGTGTAATAATAATTAAAAAGGTTCGAACAGTGTTCACATGGTAAATCGACTGGAATAATTACGTGATTATAAATAATTGATTTTTTTGATAAATTGTTTATTTTCTTAGAACTTTTCTAGCTTCAAAATTAATTTGTTTTTGTTGCATTTAAACTTTTCACGAAGTAATTTTTATAAAATAAAATAACTATAAGAAACTATAATCTTTATATCTATAAAAAAAAATTGTAGTCACCTTATTTTTGGAAAAAAACTGGGTATACGCGTATTTTTTTGAAAACGCTGATTCTGAGTCGTCGTAGACCAGAAATGCGCATGTTTCGGGTCAACCCCCGTCCAACCACACGCCAGGTTAATACTCACCAGTCACGAAGAGGTTCCGCATCGCTCTGCCTAGATGCAGGCTTATAACCCATACCACCGGGTCTTCTCCGCCTGTCGCTTTTCATCCTGCTCTTGGTTTACTCTGACCACTTTCTCCGAGCCCTCCGAAGCCCCTCTCGACTTGGTCGACCCTACAAGGGTTGGCAAACAACATGCATCCCGAATCAGTGTTTCGTCGTATACCAAATGATTCCCCCGGTTGTCTGGTACCAGGCACGCCTGGTGCACGACCTAAATGGTCGAGTCAAATGTAAATTGCCCTCCTTGTCGCCTTCCAGTACCAACGTGAATCTCCACCACTCCCAATATCCCGTTTCCAATGGAAATGCGAATGAAGGAACAAGATTTGTTTTTCCTCGTACGAGCGTTATCAAAGACAAATATCGACGCGAATTTCATTCGAGAAAATCAGAATTCCCGATTAAAACTCATTTTCAAAAACTGAAACGACTGAAACATCGTTTGGGTTTCGATATATAACGGAAAAGAGGAAAACAACAAAATCACTTTGATTAAACACGTATCTCGAAAGTTTTCAAAAACAGTTTTTCACTATTTGACCTTTGGTCGTCATCTTAGAAAAGGGAAAGAGGATTTTCGTGGACGGATCAACGGGAGACATTTCCTTTTAACAATTCATGGTCACAAAACCGAGATGGCGCTACGAGTTCTCATAAAAACCTACTATCCTAAATTACCAGCAGTATACCATATATCTTCCCTTTCCAGTACTAAAATTCACTAAAAAAAAACCCTAATAACTGAAGCAGTCGTAAACAATCTCCTGAAAGACTTTTGCTCGTGGTAGTTCAGGTTTACATTCGATTTTGAACGGTATCATTAAACTGAAAAGTGAAAAAAAGTTTTTGAGCCGATTTGGGCATAAGTTCCATCGATCGTTGACACCGGAAGTTGATCTCTCAAAGTAATAATATAAATGTAAATTACGCGATCCAATAACCGTATTAACCGATTGTAATCAATACCGCAAGTTCAGGGAGATATATTATGAATAGTTTGGCATCCGGATGGTTTCATTTGCGTGGAATTAGGTTAGGACAACCGTATCCAATTACCCATGAGATTTCGCGCCCGGATCTGCGACGATGAGGTGCGGTGCGATGAGAATATCATGGGAGACGGGGAACCGAGATGGGATCGACGGGAACATCAGAGTGCACGAATCCTCTTAGAGACCAATGCGGAATTAACATCATGATAGGAGAGGATCGTAACCCTCTTGTCTACCACGGTATCGACGCGCGCTAGTGCACCTAACATAAACCCTGTATACAGAATGTACGTGTATATAGAATCGCTCAACGCCTTGGGCTTTATCAATGAGGAGCGTTGGAAGCCTCGACATTAAGCTTCGGTTTGGCGCAATCACGCAGACTCGCTAAGGGTGACAGGGGTTGATGGATTTTATTCGGTCATCGAATTTATTCCATTTTCAACCTGACCATTAAATCTCATCAAAATTCATCGTCTATTTCTTATGTTCAATTTTATTCCAACGAAAAAATACGTATCTTTTTTTTTCAAAATTACACATTCGAGAAGAAACCGAAAAAAAAAAAAACAGAAAAACTTTTCGGAATTATTATTCCAAAAACTGTCAAATTTCGTGACTTTTCAAATTCCGTGCTACGTACACTCGATCTCCAATTTTGCTTTTGTTAGATTGCTGCCGAATCTGTATTAATATATTTATACAACATTATACATTTTTTTATTCGATACGAGAACTTCTCAAATATCTCTAGTATAATAAATAAACTTCTTATAATAAATAAATTACCTATGAGAAAGCTATTATTATTATTATTATTATATAACAATAATGATATTTAAATATAATTAAATAAATGCTTGAAAAACAATATTAATTGTAAAAATGAATGAGAATAATAAAAGTCCTATTTTTATATATACTTACATATATAAATATATACATGCACATAAATAGGACTTTCATTATGATTATTCATTTTTTTAATTAATATTCTTTTCCAAATAATAATTTTAATACATCGAAATATTTAAATATTATATATATATATCGAGAAATCAATATCAGAGCCTAATCACATCAGCTACGTACACACGACATATATTTGGCACACACATGCTCGTATAGATATATAATTTGTACAAATTTCCCATATCCAGCTCCCCTCTCCACCCCCCGAACGTTAACGAGATGATTGGACGCGGTGCGGTGGTATGACGGGTTTGCGTGAGGGCCCAACCTGAACCAGCAACATGATTAGACACTTGAAATATATGTTAACGTTGCGGCATTCACGTGACACGAAACTGCAACCGTTTTCATCTACGTGGTTATAATATGGAAAATACGCATAATCGTGGCATTAAAACGAGCAAACTGCAGTACAATATTGGAGGGGAATATGTCTGCTCTGTGCAGAAATAGATGTATGGGGAGGGAGAGAGACACGACTCGATACTATCAATCTATCGTGTCCATCGCGTATTTATGGTTCTCGCAAAATTTCTAATTCATGACACGGTACCAATATTTGATTACTCGTGCATACGGAAAAGAAATTATTTTTTTTTCGGATTCAATTTAATTTGACATTTTTTGTGAAAATTAAGAATCCGTTTTTCGAGTGCAAAGTTGGGACACACCGGAATTAATTATTACTTTTTGAAATGAGAATTGTTTTTTTTTTTTCAATGAATTATTTATTTTTATTTTTTGATATACAGTATTTTCGGTCAATTAATTATTCAGTTTTGTTGTTTTCAATTAAAATTGTATATATTGAATAAAGTATCGTGAATTATCTCGAATTATTAATTGAATTAATTATCTGTATTTTTAATTATATTATCTCTTCCTTTTTATGTTTAAATAGAAATTAATAATTAATTACATTTCACTGCGCCTCACTGGTCAATATTATTTTATTTTTTTTCTTACTGATTGAGATATCAAAAATAACAATTTTTTGTGAATTTTCGTTTCGAGCCAAAAGTGAAAATTCCAATTTTATGAAATAAAAAGATATTTTTAAAATTCTATTTGATTAAGGGACAAGGTTGTTTCAACGAGTCGAAAAATCGGGTTTACTAAACAAAAAAAAATGACTTCATGCTTGACTAATTGCACATTCCAAATGCATTTTTCCAGATTTTTTCTCAAACGTCCAGTGGAAGAGATTCGAGTGTCCGAATGCCCTCGTGTATGCGTGGGCTTGATAGCCGCGGGAGTTTCGCCAAATATTCGAGAGATCATATATTCTTTATACAGGCACTCGGTGTCTCGGTTTGGGTCAGTATGCGGGTGAAACAAACAGCAGCCAGAAATAAAGCGTTCCATAGTCTCCTCCACGAGATACTCGAGCACGTACGGTTTTCATTTTTCACGCTGCTATCATCTCGCGGACCCCGTGCATGAAACGATGACTAGACACTTTTATGCGTGCAATATCCTTGCCAGTGAGCCTCTTGTTGTCTTTTCTTCTCTATATCTATTCTATCACCGTACATTAAATATTATATAAGTAAAACAAAATAGAAAATAAAATTAATAATTGTTTTATCAATAGTATTTTAAATTACGAATAAAAATATTGTGTATATAAAATAATTGCGTAAATATAACGAATGTTTAGAAGTTTATTTACAAAAATATAATATATGTGAAAAAAAATGTTTGCTTTTTACTGACGTAAAAAAATTCAGAAAATAGGTTGAATTTTTTTTCGAAAAATATTCATTTATTTATGAGTATCTGTTCTGTCGACTTCGAAGTAATCCACCTCGGATATGATACACTTGTGCCAGCGCTTTTTTCAATCCTCGAAGCACTTCTGATATGCGCTTTTTGGCATCGCCTCGGGCTCTCCCAACGATCCGCTCTTTATCTCCTCAATCATAGCAAATATCCGTCCTTTCATGGCTCTTTTCGGTTTTGGGAAAAAAACATTGCAGGGGGCCAAGTCCGGTAAATACGGTGGCTGAGTTATGATTACAGTATTGTTTTTCGCCAAAAGCAATCACGAACACGCAACGACCTGTGAGCAAGTGCATTGTCGTTTTCGATAGCAAAAAAAACGTTCACCACACCAAAACTGGTCCGACCTCAATATATATTGTAAAAAAAACTAAATATGCAAAATGTCTGATAATGTAAATATGGGAGACAAGAGTACCAACGTAGAAAAAAAAAAACCAAAAATCCAAAGTCGAACGTACGTAGCTCTCGAAATTTGAAACGTCACTTAATTTTTTTAATAAACCTTGTAGATCGGATAAGGCAAATAATGGATTTATTTTTACTACATTCAAAAGATAAGAAAAAAAATTTCATTGCGTCGTAAAGATACAAAAAATCCAAAGTCGAATGTACGTAGCTCTCGAAATTTGAAAAGTCACTTTCTTTTTTAAATAAACCTCGTATGTTGGGTTGGGCAAATAATGGATTCTTTTTTACTACACTTCATAGATAAGAAAAAAAAATGTCATTGCGTCGTAAAGATACAAACTTCAAGACAAATGTACAGAGGAAAAACTATAATTCGAGTGGGGTCCGAGTGGCGTCTCCATACCGTTGTACCGTTGCATTCCCCATGGATCGTACGTGTAGTGCCCACACGTTCGAATCCAGGTTTTGCAGGCTCCGGTAGTACGACCAAATTCTGTGCGAATTGACCTCTTTTCCCTTCGGGTTTTATGCCCCGCACCATTACCGTGTCAGGAGATAGGATGGCTGCACGTGTCATTAAACGCTTTTGTCCCGGTTGGAGAACTTATGAAGCCCAGTGGAATGTGATCTTCAGGCTTCTCTACCTTTTCAGGACCTCTTACTTTTTACTCTCTACCATTTTCTTTTTCTTCAAGTAATTTACGTAACCACCGGATCCGGGGTACGAAAAAATAGTCAGTGGAAGGGGACAATCGAGAAGGAAATTTTGGTGAACGTTGATTGGGTACTTTTCATGGGATAGGTAAGAAGAGAAAATTTGAAGGTTTGCAGTTTGCATCGTTAGAACGAAACGTTTTTTTTTTTCAAATTCAAGTCATTTTATTATTGTTATTGTTATACAAAATAGAATTTCAATTTCATATTTTTACTATCATTCAAGATTCAATGTCAGACGGTTATTGTTATTATTATTCAAAATTAAATTTCAATTGCTTATTTATTATTTTTTAAAAACCAGAAGATAAAAATGTATTTGCTTTTCAACGATGCATACTTCAAGCTCATCTTTTTCGAGTGTTCAATGAACTTTTCAGCGTGACGCTGGAAGCTCGAAAAATGAAAATTAAAAAACTGTATATATTCACTAATTGGCGAACTTTTCAGCCGGAAATTCACACGGACAAAAGCGATTCCAATTTTGCATGGAACAATGTACGCATATTGCGCGTCATCCTACTTTCCGCGTAATTGGATTCGATGTTTCGTAATCCCCGAGGTAAAGCTGGAATTAAAAAAAGAAATAATAATAAAAAAATTAATAAATGTTTAAAAACAGCCAAGACTTCATCCCGGACACGCACATCTTTCTCGCGTACGTGTAGCTCAACTGTTACGCTGAACATTTTTTTTAATTAACGCGCAGCTTGTCTGGAGAAAATGATGGAAGAGTTATGAATCCCAAAGGCACACGATCCTGTTGCAAACACGCCCTTTTCCGTACTGGGCTATATTACATTTTAGTCTCTACGGCAAACAGCGGATTTTCCTTCTCGTTGTGTGTGTGTGTGTGTGTGTATATATATATATATATATATTTGGCTGACGCGCATGCGCAGAATCTTTCAGAAAAGTGGGGTTTTTTTGCTCACCAGTTTGAGGGATAATTCATAGACTATATACCTGAAGGTCGTAATGAGATTTTCCACCCGATTATAACTGCCTTCTTCAGTGGCGAGTCAACCTTTAGCAAAGTGAAAAATCAGTCGACTGCGATAACAAAGATAAAACCACTTTCGTTAATAATATACTACAGCAATTTTTTTTGAAAATGGCTCACGATTGTTTTTTTCGCAATTTATCGATTTTTCGTAAAACAATAATGTTACGTAGGCAGGAAACGTTTATTTAGTTTCCAGATTTTTTCACGAAAACAACAAATACATTTGTGTAGAATTGTAAAAATTTGCGAATTTCTGGGCGTTTAGTTTTTTATTTTTATGGATTATTTAAATATTTGACTAATTATAAACAGGATACCGCCGTTAAAAATAAAATTTTGTAATCACCCATATGATATTTGCATCGACTATGTCGATGAAAAACCAAAAAAAAAAAATGAAATTCCAACGATGAGTTAATGATTTAATAATTAAATCATTAGAAAATCAATACATATTCAGTTTTTGCGCAATTATTGATAATTACTCCATAGGTGATCCATACGTTTTAATCAAATTTAAAAAATTAAACATTTTTTGACAGACAGTTGGAAGTGATATACAGTAATTGGGGAAACTTTGATCATGCATACGCGAATATCGTCAAATTCGACTCCAATTATTATTGAAAGGCGGATATTGAAATTTCCAATAGTCAATTTATGATTAAATTACGTATTTGTAACTGTAAACATGAACGACACGATCTACATTTCCAAATCCATTAATCCGTCATTTTGGATAAACTATTTGCTCATTGGTTCATTTCCCGATACCTTAATTAGCGATTCGATATTAATTAATCAGCTATTGCGGTATACTCCGTCTCAATGGTAATAAAATTTCAAAAAGTGAAAACAAATTTAGTTCCATTTTTCAACTCCGTCTTCTTTTGACTCCCTCATGAGGCCAGCATAATCTTCACACACCCCCCCCCCCCTTCCCATTCTCAATTTCTTCTTTTTTTTCGTCTCACTAATGTGCCGTTGCTTTTCACTTGAACGCAGTCCGAAGATAGTATTTCACCAGGTCGTTATACCAGCCCCGTTGATCCTGAACGGTATCCATAAATTCGCGAACAAGAAGATCCTCCCGTTTCTACAACCTCCGCGACACCAGCCTCTAATAACTCGGATTCATACATTATACATAAACGGCTTTGGTATTCATTCTCTCGTTTCGACGCCTCGAGACGCCCGGCGCCACTGTTGTAACGGCGCCACTAACGTTTCTACACTTATACAATGAGTGCTGCATCCATCTGAGATCGCGAAAGATCTTGAGGAAATAATCGAGTACCTGAGAAAGAACGTTTCGAACTATCGGTCATGGAGGAATGCCAATTGATGGCTAATTGTCAGAAAAGTACACAGCTAATGTAAAACCATAGTAAAAAAAAAAAAAAGAAAACGTAAAACGTTTGGCAGCCAGCTGTCATCGATTTTCTAGTTTTTTCCCTAGAATTTTCTCTAGATGGTTTTTGATGAATTGATGTTTCATTATGTGCTTGATGATTGATGATTAACCAGAATAATTCACCGTATTTTTGAAAAGTTTTAAATTGATTTTTTGAATAATGAAGTAGGCATGAACGATGCTTTTTGATTAGTAAGTAGTGCCGAAAAATCGATGAATTAAAAAAACTGATTTTTCAATAATAGTTACATTAATTTTTAAATAATTATTAATGATGGTAAGATGATCTGAATGTATTAATTAAATAAAAAAATTAAAAATTGAGGAAGAAGAGAAGATGTTCGTTTGTTAAAAAGTAGTATTTGCATTAGGGAGTTTCATCAGAATGGTTATGTTTTGTTAAAAAAAAGCTGAGCTGTTGCCCATCCCAGCTTAACAAAGACTCTTCAATCTTCGTCTTTCCCGAGGGTGTGCACATGTTACAATGATCCGTAGTACCTCCAGTGGTGAGCAGATGTCCGGGGTGAGAGCGCATAACGGAGGTGTGTTCGGCTAATATGACTGATTGCAATCTGGGAAGTAGGAACGCGTCAAACCTCGTAGGTAATTCCATCGAGTCCCGAGAGATGTTTGGTTGGCTGGTGAACGGTACATCGTCATGGCAACTCAAACAGTTCACGGGCTTTGCTTTTCCCTCCGCGACTTGGGTTGTCGCCGTCCTTCTCTTTGTCTTTCTTTTGGCCGTGTCCCTTCCGGGGACCCTACGGTTGCCCTACGTTTGCTCGGCGATGTATTCTGGATGCTTCGACAAACGTGGTCAGGTCGAGGTGATGACCTTCCTCAGGGGAGATTAACCTACCGATAGCTGGGCCAATCTCGACGCTCGACTACCCTCATCAACATTACAGCCTGATACAATATCCTATTCTGTACCGGGTCTCCTTCAATCTCCCCGGTGTAGCCTAGAACCTTCAACATTCAAGACGCGAAGTCTTCTCCCAAGCCAACCGACAAATCGCAGAAGCAAAAGCTGGAAGATAGCGGAAGCGAGACGGTGTTGAGGAAAGACAGACTCTGACGTTGACTCACCATTTACCAAAGTGTTCTCCAAGAAAACGACAAGTTTTACCGCAAACTCGGATTGCCATTGCGCCCATCAGTATACCCTACTGTTGACGCGAGACTGGCGTCTCACCTTGGCGGGTCCTCCCTCAGGACAACCGCTTACCGCAACGTCGTCAACTCGAACATTGGCCTACGTCTTCATCCTGATTACTTTAAACGACAGGGGATACAAGTGGCAGTCGGAAAAGCAAAGATTCCAAAATAGTGGTCGTTGGCGTTTCCCCAGGAAAACCGTGAGCGTGAATTATTCTGATGGTGCCATAAGAGACATCAGGGCGTTCGAGACTCTTCGAACTACCTCTCAATACTAGGTCCCGGATCGGCAGCTTTTCTTTTAAAAATTAATTCATGCCTGTAACGGTTCAAAGTAGCGACTCCAGACCGGCCATTGAGGGCCCATTTGAGGCTACTTGATTAGGGTCCTAACAAAGCTGGGGAAATTCTACATGGGCCCAACCAAAGCTACTTGATTAGGGTCCTAAAAAAGTTAGGGGAATTCTAAATGGAGCAAACCAAAGCTCGAATGAAATGTCCACAACGTGAATATTTTTTTCCCCACGTCAACGGTTGTGAGTGGATACGAAGCCTCGCCGAAGGCCCGTAGGATTGAGATTGACTGACACAATGAATTTTGGCTTTATTGATAGATCCTGGCTCGCAACAATCAACCAGTTCCTGCAGGCACGTTAATTCAATCTAATTAGTAGTGGGTGCCCGCGAATGATGGCAGCTTCCGCGTATGCGTCCAGTTATGAACGGTTTTCGTGTACGTGGCTGTCGAACGTCAACTTTGGGAATACGAAGTGACGTTACACGATGTAGGGATTCTGTTACCCGTCACGCAGCACGCATTTACGTCAATCATCATCAATGAAAGCTCGTCGTTATTGATGCTCGTCGGGCCATGTATTTTCTAATTTAACGAGCCACTCCCGTCTTTCGAATATCCGGCCTCGACGCGGTCTGCGCGCTCGTGGGAGTACCGACTGAGCGCATTTGAGAGATTGATGGGCCAACATTCGAATCGAGTTATGAATACGAGTATGCCGGTTGGGCGACATCTTTCTGTACTTCCAACTCTCTCTCTCTGGCTTCCCTCTCTCCCTATCTCTCCCTAGCTTCTATCTGCCTCTATCTCTTTACTTTGACCATCGTCTGCTTGACTAAAGTGGTCGCCGGTAAAACTACGTCAATTGCTGATCAAGTTAGACCGATCCAGCTTTCAGATACGTATAACGAACTTTTTAGTTTCGGCTGCTTCGCTTTCGTTCCGGGACTGTCTGTGTACGTGTGTTTATTTTTCTTTGTCGTTTTTTTATTTTAATACCTTTGATGGAAATCCGATTGGGGATTCCGCCTCGCGTCGAAGATGGAACGTACACGCGACATTAAGAGCGAGCTGACGTTGGAAAGTGATTGATTGAAAAATGCTGCGTTCGTCGTCTTTTAATTCCATCCGGGCGCGGTTATGAATCGGTCAAATCAGTGGCGTTCGTCGAACGTCGATCACTGATGAGCCGCTCTTCGTTATAAATCGTATACCTCGTTTTTCTTTCTGCTTCGTTTTTTTTTTAAATTCTTCTTTCGCTTCAATAACGAAAGACCTCTTCCGATAAATATTTCTCTTGGGGGAGGGAACATCACCCTGCACGATCGTGCATTGTGACAGCGAGATGAATGTGCCAGCGCTGATGCCGGATCAAAAAATCGGATTAAAGTTTTCATATCCCTTTTTTTTTTGTTGCGCGATTCCGATGTAACTGTAAATTCGAGATGGCTGATATGAATTAAAGGGCGTAAGGTCATCGATCTCAGTGTGGATAGACAATCGTGATCCTAGTTGTTGCATTATCAGCCTGATCGTTTTACATTTGAGGAGAAGGAGTTTGTTTGGGTTTGTTTGGGTCTAGTGTGCGCACTTTGCAATTTAAAGGGTCGTCAGGATTAAAATATAAAAGTTAGAAGAAATAAACTATGCTAACCCAATAGGGTTTTCATCAAACTGATAATCGAATTATAAAAGATTACAAAATGACTTTTGCTGGTAGAATTACCGTAAATTGAGATTGAAAAATACGTGTACTTGAAGGAGTCTTAATAGAGAACGTTCCTTATTATGTTTCAGGTGAGTCACACCCTTCATAGTCGTACTATTTCTTTAGTCATTCAAGGGATCGTCATAAGCCGTCTCTCCATCCACGTACGTACCAGGTACACGACAAGGTATGTCATTATAAGTCATCGCGCTGGATCCGAGGCTCTTGTACGAATAGAGAACTCGCCACGCCCGATTGATTGTTTTTTCTTTGTCCCTTCTTTTTTTTTTGTTCTCTTTTTTCCAACGTTACCGGTCCAACGCGGATGGCGGAGTGATTCAACGATGCACTCACGTCTACATGATCATGTATTTATTCGAACAACCGCGTTACCACGAAATTAGCATTAGCCCCGAGCCTCGTTGTGTTATTCGCAAAAGATGATATTACCCATTGTCATCTCACGTCGATTCTGAAACGTTGTCGCTCCAACAAACGACTGGGTGTCCCTTGTTCATCTCACGATGTCCCGTTACGAATTGCGAACTAAAAAAAGCTTTGCCCACGCTATTCTCGTCTCGTGAAAAAGACCGGTATTGTTATCGCTGACCATGAATATAAAGCACGCATGATCGTCGCCATCAACCCCCTTAAGGGCCTATTTGAGGCTTTCCTGAACAGGGTAGCTTCGAATTCACTTTTAAAAGCCCTTGTAACACTAGGTTTGGCTATTAAAAGGACGAACCATCATTATAAATAACTTCTATTAAAACGTCGCTGATATTTCAATGATTAAATTCGATTTCTTGTTAATAAATTAAAATGGAATTCAAAAAAGAACGCTAGGGCATTGAGAATTGATTGTAGTTCATAATTTACAAATTGCGGGGTTTAGTTTGCAGTTTACTATCTAGGATTCACTAGAATGATTCAATAGAACAATGATACTTGAAAAATGGTCGCTGTTTGCAAGTGATCGTCGAAATTTGGGTGAAAACGAAAAGCACTCTATTCTTTTTAATATAAAACAAAAGTATAAAGACTTGAAGTTTTCGGAGAATATTTTTTAAGGTTACATGATAAGGATCCGTCGAAAAAAAAATGAATTTTTCAAAAAATTCCATAAAAAATTCCTTAAATTCGGAATGTGGAATCAAAAAGCTTTTTTATGTTTTGATAGGCTATTAGACACTGTAAACTTATGAAAGAAGTCTTTTTCGTTGTGTCTCCATCAGGCTGTCGTGACTGTTTGGTGTATATTCCGGTAGCCGAGGAAACGACTAAAGTATACTTCTAACGAGCTGTTTGCCGGAATGTCCACTTCACCGTCACTCCAGTCTCCGCCTCATCTTCGTCTCCGTTCTTCCTCTCGTTTCCACTCGTCCAATTCTCATCTTTTCCACAACTCGCTCTCTCGCTTTTCCTCCTCTTGACACTGGCCAACTTTAGTACCTATATATACATACGGGAATGCGACCGTATCTCCTCAGAGGACGGAGGTTTTCCTGAGAGGATCTAAAAAGTGTACTGGATAAGTCTACGCTGAAATGACCGCCGGACAGGCTCCAGTGCCTCTTCAAACTAGAGACCGTCTTCTTTTTTCTGCTTTATGTTCGTTTTAAGGATAATGGAAAGTTCATGAACTTCATTCGTTTTGCAATCACGCATTGAACAAATTATTTTTTATTGAGAAATATAGACTTGTTTGCTTAACATTATTATGAATCATTGCTATTAACATTATTCATTAATACATTGATTACAGATTAACATTATTAACATTATAAACAATAATAATTAATGAAGCAATATTAATATTAAACTTTTTACTTTTTAACGTTCTTTTTTTCTTAATAAAAAGTTTATTGAATATGGATAATGCAAAAATACAAAGAGTAACACAACAATTTAAATATGAACAATATAAATAATACAAATTTAAAATATAATGATTCAAACAGTGAACAATATACATAAGTAAGCAAATCTCTATATTCTATATTCATAAATATAAATTATTCTTTTTAAATTGACGTTTACTGACTGATACGCGGTAATTCATTTGAACTTAACCTTAGCAATATGATTTTCTTCCGAGTTTCACCACCATTCCTAAACACCTAATTGCCAAGAACGCGATCACGTTTTCCTCGGTGTTACGATTTTCCGAGGACCGTCAAAATTTGGACAACCTTCGTCAACCCTTAATCAGGGAAGCTCCCTCGGAGTCTTCAATCCCTGCTCGTTCTATATAATACACAGTTGCGATTCACGAGCTGTTCAGTGTTTAAAGTCTCTCGCGGATACGACTTTCGTGACAATGTGGCTGCGCACGCCCATTAATTTTCCAACCCTCACCTTCCCGGGCAGATTGATAATCCGCGCGCCGAGGGCTCTGCGTAAACGCTCGTAATTCGTGTTCTCTTTGAAAAGGATAATTCGTGCCGCTCGAATACCACACAGAGGATACCGCGCGCGTTTGGCTTCTGATTGTCGTTCTCTCGTTGCGCTCACGTAAGCACGCGCGATGAAACAGCGACGGTAATTCATGGAGTGTACCCTGGCAACGCTCTACACGTATAAGTACAGGGTGATCCTAGTAACTCCGCCACCAGTCGAGACTCGTTCAGGAAAACCAATATTTATGAAAAACAAAAAGAATTCTCGTTGAAACCAGCACGATTTTCGAGTTTTCTCCGGAACGGCTGAACCATTCGGGATGAAATTTATTGTGTGCATTCGGGACGATGACTCCGAGGTCCTACTAGTCGCCATTTTGTATAAAAATGTTTCATTCTTCAGAAATCGGGGTTTTTAAATTTCGACTATATTCCTCGCACTCGTGTTCTACGTAATCGATATGTTCTCCATGCCCTTAAGGTATTACTGAATGCATATTGATAAATGGCTCAAATCCTTGAAAATTTGCAGAATGAATTGAAAATGACGAGTAATAAAAAAACAAAAAAAAAAGACGATTGGTAATTTGCGAAGATTATTTATGAAGAATAATTATCCCATTTGCATCCAAGCGCGGATTATTCTGTTGAAAATCCCCGATTATTTTCCGCTTGGACGCAAATGGATTAATAATTAAAATTCGTCATTAAATCGTTATGAAATAAATTTTATTATGTATTAAAAATAATTATTAATTAAAAATGATTATCAATTAAGAATCTTTATTAATACGAAATAACAATCAATTAAAAATCACTACTAATTAAAAATAGCTATCATTTTTATAAATCTATAGCTATCAATTCTATCAATGAAGCATTTTTATTGATACAAAATAATTAGCCATGAAAAATAATTATTCAATTATATCGAACAATCGATCAAATCATTCTTACGAGATTTTCTTTTATACTTTAAAGAGGCTCGCGAGCAGGGTTATCAGGATCACCCTGTACACGTCCGGTATTTACCTACATCGAAACACTAAACGTCCTCTGATACGCGTTCGTAACACGTGCACACGTACACAATACGCGCATACGGATGCCACATACGAGGATGTACTCACGTCGGGAGTCGTGACAAAGCACGAGGTAGGCTCATCCTTGTGCTCGCGTTTATGTCGCAGCTTCGCTCTCCATCCAAGTATACGCGTGAAACACTGCGCACGGTGCGTAATACCGTCGCGCAGCAGTAACGCCTATACGTCTATAGCTTTTACCCGGTGCACATATTGCGTGCGTGTATTCAGTAGATTCGGTGTAGCTTGGCCATTTGCAACAGTGAATACGACTTCTGGGTGGTAGGACATAATTACCATAAGTCGTGAAATATGACTTCATGATGACGCTATAGGAGAACGAGAGAGAGAGAGAGGGAAATAGAGAGAGAGAGAGGGAGAGAGAGTGTGTATAACGAATGAAACAGGCGGACGAAACGCGAATGTTGGCAACGTGCGTTTCATGCGTGCAATAAAACTCCATCGTATATGCACTGCGCGCTCTCGTTCCACACCCTTCATCCCAAACGTCCCAACATCCGCCATTACGGGTATAACGACCGATCCAATATTTCGGCTCCGAATATTCTTTCGTTTCACTCTGACGAAGTTTAATGGAAAAATGGTAAAGAAGGTAAACAATGCAGATCTTCATTTTCATTAAGACAAACCCTAAAAGGATTTTTGGCGATGTGCTATAGTTTTTAAGACAGTGAAATTTTTAGTTTTTTTTTTTGTCGTACAATTTTGAAAATTTGCCTACCCGTGGTTTGTTCGCTGAGAGACCTGAAATAATTCCTAAAAGGATTATTGACCATGTGCGATAGTTATCGAGACAGTGATTTTGAATTTTTTTCTTTTTTACAATCTTCTGAAAATATTCCAGCTCTTTTTCGATCTCGATGAAATTTTGCACAGACGTTCTTGTGAAGTTTTTTTTTTACTAAGGTACCGGAAGCCTCCTCTTCTCCCTCGCAATAACCGCTTGCTTCGAAAGTCGTGAAGGACAAAAGCAAGGTCATTTCAAGGTCAAGAAAGGTCATTTCGCTGGTAACAATGGTATTCGTAATTATCCATCGTAATTATCGTTCCCTTTCGATCTCCTCTCAAAAAGAGTTCATTTCTAGCCAACCGAAGACATCGAGACGACTAAAAAATATCGCCGACACCGCAAGTGAATTGACCAAAGATTTACGTACGACGGGAACGATACGTCAGAGCTGTCAAAGTATCAGGATTGAATTAACGGCACTCCGGGTCTCTCAAAGTCTTCTCCTAAGAAAGAGGTCGAAAACTACGTCCGCGAAGTTTCAAAAACGCGGAAGGGAAAAGAGGGTTTCGGGAAGGTTGAAGCGAAGTGGGGGGAGGGTGAAGTTTAAGGGGGTTCAAGAGAGATACGGTGGGTCACCAAAGCTCAGAACGTTTTCCAACCAACAAATGCACCAACCAGAGTCTTCTCGTGGTCGAACGTGAACGTGAGTGTGTAAAGGTCTCGTGGGAGGTTGACAAGTCGGATAAGCCGAAAAGGTGTTTGGTGCGCGTCAGAAAAGTATCGAGACTCTCGGGGATGAAAGCAACGAAAAAAAAAATTGGGAGGGGGTTGAAAAGAACGAAGAAAAGCTTCGAAGGGTTCTCTGCTTCAACTTTCTCGTATTATCCGACTAGAGGGCATCGCGATCACGAAGTTTCTCATCCTCTGTGGCTTCTGTTCTCACCTCCCTCAGCAATAGTCTTACCGCACTTTCGGATCATTTTGGCTTTTTTTTCTTTTTTTTTCATGCCTCGTCCGGTATCTAAGGCAAAGAAGCTTAACTCTCTATTCGATCCCTCTACTCAACCAAATCCTGACGATTCACGGCCCGCTATCAGGACCAAAATGGTCCTTGAATATCCAACAAAAGTGGATGAGAATATTTTTCGTAAAATGGACTCGGATATCACGTATGATTTCCTTTTTATTTTTCATTTTTTTTTAACATTCGTGGACACAGTTCGTATTATTTTTAAAAAATTATTCTGACGAAACTGACCGTCCGATGTGGATTAAAAAATTCTAGAATGTTCTTCGAACATCGTAAATTATGGACGAAAAATCAATTTATTAAAAAACAAAAGACAACCGGGTGAACAAAAATCATAAAGGCATCAATGCTGAAAAAAGGTCCCTTTTTTAGTTGAGGTTTTATTGATGGTTATTAAAAAATCGTCAAGATTATTGACAATTTACGGAATGATTATTCTTGATGGAATAAAAAAACAACAAATCAGAAATTTGTTGTTTTTTTTAGGCGGATTCGTTATCAATATTTTTTAATAAAATTCGGTGCAAAGATTTAGCAATGTAAATTCAAATAAACGTCCAAACTGTTATTTAATAATTTTTCTTATTCATAAAAAAAAAATTATCTGTAAATAATAAATGAATAACGTTGATTTTCGGATCGACGCAGTAACCTAAAGCCTTTTTCGAGAGTATTGCATAATAGCAATACTCTCGAAAAAGTCCTTCAAACAAACTCGATTTTCGATTTTCTCTCGACTTTCATCGAAGCTCGAGGGAACTCGTAAATCAAAAGTTTACTCACGCACGATCGGCGAACGAGCAATAACATCGTGGTGAAGCTTTATCCGGTTTGGCTTTGTACTGATATCCTAGTGATATATATATATATATGTACCCAAGAAGCCCGGAAATCGTTTTGTCATTAAGAAGGGATTTAAGGACGAAGTAAAAAGAAGCGAGAGACGCAGCGAGATGATCAAAAAGTCTCTGTATTCTGTCAGGCAGTAGAGGAATATTAACTTATAACTATGCATCCAGGACACATCGTGGAATATCAGAACCAATCTAATCTTTTTCCGAGTTTTTCCCTCAGCGAAATAACATTTTCTTTTTCGATCAATATTTTTATAAGTTTCTTAAATTTGACAGCTCTTGAAGAATCTCATTCATGATTCGCGCGGAGCCTTAATTTATCGTCGAATATTCTTCTATCCAAAAGTCAAAATGTGACCAAAAAAACTATTCGAAAAATGATAAAAAGAAAGTGATTTTTGTGGTGAAAAGAAAATTATCAAAATTTTCAAGATTCGGCAAAGTATTTGAAGTTTTTAATAAATATACATTTATATCATTATTGAATTATTTAATTGAAATAATTTTATTAAAAAAAAAATATTTTAATGACTGAATTATTTAATGAAAAAAAAATCTAAAATAATTCATGTATTATAAAATAATCATGGCTTACTAAAATAAAATTAAAAAATAATTATTATATAAAGAACTATGGTTCCTCAAATTTTCAAAGATTTTGGCCGAGTTTTTAACATTCATTCAGTTATAATTTGAAAGATACATCGCGACCAGAGAAAAAGGTAAAAAAATGTCTTCGTTGAAAATCCTCGCTATAAAAAAATCGGACGCTCAATATCGCATCGTACGAAAATTTCAAAAAAGGATTATTTTTTTATTATTCAATATCCATCTAGATGGAGATCCTTCAGCAAAGTCCCAAATTTTATGAAATATTAAAACGCAACGAAAGAACCTTTTTTTTTTAATCATCCGATCGACCATTCCGGATAAACTTTTTTATTTTTATTATACATGTACGCTCTTTGTTCACCGTGGGCCGCACACGTGTTGCACAGACAGAGTAAACGGGCTTTATTGAGGCGGTACGCGCATACCTTGTTTTTTCATGCTGCAAAGTATCAAAAGAATTTTTTATACCGTCCTACGATAGATTTCGGTCGGAAAAAAATAATTTGAGTTGAAACGCATTCATAAAAATCCGTGATTACGATCCATTTTCATCATAGCGGATGAAACGTAAAGCCGGAAGTAAAACCCGGCAAATTCGCCGAGCAGCCTCCATCAATGTTGGATTTATTTTTTATTTGGTTTCGTTTGGGTTCGAGGATGCGAAAAAAAACTTCGTACTATTGGCACTTGAGAGGGGGAAAGACTACAAAAAATAATGTTTGAATTTCGGTGCCAATAACTATCAAAAATAATTTTTAAAAATAATTTTTGAACATCTAACAATAATAATACAATAAAAATTACAAATAAGACCAAAAATATAATAATAGTAATACAATAAAAATTGAAAATAATACAAAAAATATAATAATAACAATACAAGAAAAATACAAAATTTAAGGGGGTCGTGTAACAGCGGTTTTAAGGATTGTGCAAAAAAAAAACAGAAGTGGCACCGTCTGGTCTGATCGGTGTACAGCTGGAGCGTGTACTTTGATGAAACTCTTTTTTTCCCAGCCGATTAACATCAGTCGCGTGTATACTACGGGACATGGGACATGATGGCTTGAAAGCGCACTTTGCGAAGTAGCACGACGAGGCCAAGAACGTATAAGCTTCGTTCTACTTGAGAGAAGATAATGCACCCTTTTTCGTAGGGGTAGCTTTGATATCTTAAGGGCAAAGAGCACACGATCCGCACCAAAGTGCACGTCACCAACAACGTCAAAACCTCATGAGGTCCACGAAGCACAAGAGACCGCAGTCTATCTGTTCTATGAAATGTAATATTTATTATGAACCATAAGCTTCTTGGGAGATGTTAGCTCACGTCCCAGCCTCTAGCTGGTTTCAGTATCGTATAATCCAATTGCGAAAATTCGTTTCGAAAAAAGAGCTGGCTCGAAGCTTCCTACCTCATAAATGAAAAACTCTTGGTTTCTTGATTAACTAAATTATGAGATTATTGATGGCTCGGATTATTTGAACACAACAAATTTCGAGTGAATAATTAAAATCGAATAATAAGTCGTTGAAGTTTTTTAAAATGCAAATATTTTTTAAAATTTTTTATTTTTTTCATACGTTTCAGTTTTCATTAAACGACAATTTATTTATTGCGAATTTTGATAACTGAACCTGCTATGAAAATTCGAAAAAGTTGGAGAAATATTGGCAGCTAAAATTGAACAAAAATATTTACGATCGGAGGATATAAATTTTTGTGGCTTTCCATCAAACTTTTACGTCACGAAAACTGGCTCGGGCATTTATTTTCATGTATTTTATGTATCATTAATGAAGTTGTCTATTTTTTATTAACTATTTTTTCTTAAATAAATATTGATAATTAATGTTACCAATATTTTAAGTCATAATATTCATCACAATTGATAATTATCGAATCGCAATATTAATTATAACTTATAATTACATAATTTCAATTGTGCAATTACATTTTAAAAGTACATAATAATAATTAAACTATTGAAAATTTCAATATCATTAATATTATATTCAAATATTCCCATTTGCCAATATCAATCTTACAAAAAGTATAATCTTAATAAAAAAAAAAAACGATGTCAACTTCACATTGAAATCCACCAAAAGTCCAGTTACACCGGACAAACCCGAGACGAAACTTCGAGACGTCGTCAAAACTTTTCAAGGCGCTGAGTAGTTTCCCGGATTGGTTGCCTCGCGCATCTTGTATTCGCGAATTAATCGTCCCCCGTTACCCCCACCTCAAAAACTCGTTTTTCCCTCGCGTACCCATTTTTCCACTGCTCTTTAAATCTCGCGTTCAACCTTATCGTCGAGCGAGGGGTGCTCTTTTTATGGCCGAACGTAAAATCTTGATATTCCTACCCGCCCATCCGCCGTAATTCCACCTCAACTAAGATTAATCCATTTAAGATGTATCATATGCTCCCTATTTTTTTTTATTTTAATCCGCCCTAGATCCTCCCCCTTTATGACGTTTTATTTTTGTTGACAATAATGAAACGCACAAAAATATATTATGCATAAATATACGGTCGTTCCAGAGTCGTTCCATTATACATATATATATATACATATTAAAAGTGCATACTTAGTATTCCTCGTACATCGTAGGCTCGCGCAAGATGAGGCACTTCCTACGTATAAGATTTAAATATAATGCCCGGACAATGATGGTCTTAGCGTAGGACGAAAAAAAAAGTTTTTTTTTTTTTTGGTTGAACACACGTTAGTAAAGTGCATTGCGGTCGGGGGCGGAACGTTCCCGGCGTCGATTAAAATATTCACTGCGCGTGAATAAATTTTGGCTCACAACCGTTGTAAAGACAAATTAAAACAAAAAAAATAAAAACGTTTTCCTTGTAAAGTGTCTCGTTGAATTTTTGGTACAGCGATTTTTTGTTAGAATGGATTAAATGATTGATTTATTTATTTTAGTTATTTATTTAACAACTCATTTATCCTTAGGATATTTATTATCCATTATTTATTTATTAAAAGATGTGTTATGATTCATTTATGCTTAATATGGAATTAATATTTCGAACGAACACAATTTTGCAAAAATAAGTTTTTTGAGAACGACGTTTCGTTTATAGTAATAGTAATGTTATTCCTCCACCTTGCGGTTGGGATAATACATCGATTTAAAAGCTTGTGTGATTTAACCTTCCATCGAACTTCAATCCGATTATTCCTAAACATCGTCCAATATCGATCAATCAACATTTTCGTACACTTTAACTTTGATTTATTACATTCAAATTTGAATGAAAAATAAATAATCGATAATACGTCGAATAATTCTCGAAGCGTCAAGATTTCGATTCGAGGCTCGTCTGCCAATGTCATTAAGACGTGCCTTCTTTTTCGTAGTTCGAAATAAAAGTGAAGAAGAAAAAAAGTATGGTTTCCATTCATCGAGACGAAGGCGAAGAACGAACCATCGAAACGCGCACTTTTCATGCTTCGTCGATCAGGTCTATAAATGATTTTCCACAAATGTACCGCCAAGCGAAATAAATAAATGGGAGTGAAAGAAGAAGAAATGGGGGGGGAGGGGAATTTCGTTGTCTTTTTGCAATGAACTTTCTGTTATACATATTGATATATATTTACAGAGAAATCCACAAGCTTCTCACACAGACTTTCACGCTTAAACCGATAAATTCATAGACACCCTCTGATTTCTCAATTAAGGCAGGCATCGAGGCACTCGACGACGTTGGAAAATTGAGCGGATCGATACACGGTCTCCCCTTTCCCACCTCCTAGGACGAAGCCTCTCTTGATTCTCGAGCTATAGAACGCCAGCTATAAAAATTAAATTGGCATCGTAGAAAATCGACTTTTGTCCCGGACTCACTGACACTTCCTACCTTGTCTACGCAACCAATTTCATTCACACGGAACGAACAGAAATCCACGAGAGGCTGGATTTCCGTCGATTTTTTGCGCTGGTTGTGTTTAAGCCGGAATATAAAAATAGACAGTAGTGGAACTCTCAGAGAAGGGGGCGAAATGAACAACCAACGTCGTTCGAACTGGATATCAGGTTTTCGCATGATTGCGCTTGAAAAGAGGGACCCTCCAGGGCTCTATGCAATCTACGACTATTGACACGCCAACGTACCAAGTTACATCTCCAATCTCCGTTTTATTTCTTCGTTTCTCTGTATGAATTACTATTTTCGTTGAAACGTGTCACTGTTGTTTCTTTCTTCAATTATTACTGGATCGACGCTCCCAAAATTCTTCCAAATCTTGTGAACTTGACATTTGCTACGTTTGAATATAATACGATATTTCTCGTTTACCTTTTTTGCTTTTTTTTCTTTTTCATAAATAATTTCGATAATAATCGAAGTGAAAAATGGTCATTTAAAAAATGTAATTTTGTTTGAATCATCACGTTCAAATCATTTTATTGTTTTTAATAATTATTTTAAAAAAGGAATATATTTTAAGTTTCCCAATTATCGTTGATCAACGTTAAAACAAATCATTCAGAGTTGTATAAATTAACTGCTGACGCAATTTATGCATCTGAAACTTTGCAGAATTTTCGGCGATTTGGTTCCATTCGTTTTTCAATTAATTGCAAAATTCATTTCTTTATAACTACAGAATAATTTATTGCAAAATTATGAAATATTTCTTTTATTATTAATATACATTGAAAGAAGGTATCATTTCTTAAATTTTCAATTATTCCGGCGACTTTTTAATATCCATGAAGTAATACTTTAATCCGGAGAGATAAGGGAGAAAAAGAGAGTTTTCAAAAGTCCATAAAGTGCCGATGTTTCGATGCACGAATGTTCGGTGACCTAAATAAAATCGATTCCATTAAGTTGAAATGCTCTCGAAATCGTACGCACACTGAAACGACTCGTATTCAATAACGATTCGATTAACCCTCCTCGGAGTTGCAATACAGAGGTAGGTAAATGGAACAGCGCAATTCGAAGAATAACGAAAAAGATTGGGTTTCGCTGAAGGTGTGAATATCGTTGGTTACATTAGGAAAACAAAAATTCGGTGGTTTCTTAATCAACTTTAAATTGGTTTGTTTGGGTTGTACAATCCCAAACCCAATCCCAGGCTCGGAAAAATATTGTCATAACCTCAATCCTAAATCTGCATTTGAAATAAAAGTGAAAAATTTAAATTTGTCTATTTTTTGTCACTGAAATCATAAATAAAATACCTCAATAATTATACAAATCTTCATTCTGATAATCTAGAACTCAAATCTGAAAAAAAAAACAAATTAATTCGCCAAATAATGGATATCTGATAAAAGATTTTCAAAAATCAGAAAAGAAATTTCGTTCCGTCGCAACGATGCAAACTTCAAGTCCATATACGAATTCGAGGTTACGTCACTTTTATCTCGTATCGTTGACGTTACTTTCCGCGTATACCACGATCATTGCACTTGACTACCGAAGTGACCAGAACAGTTTTTTGTTTTTTTTTTTTTTTTGTTTTTTTTTCGTAATCCGAATGACCGGATATATAACGTTGTTTGGTTCGATAAAATGAGAAGTGTGCGCGGAGTTTTGGCTCCCGGAGTCTATCGGCTAATTAAGTTTGACAAAGACCTTCGACGTGGTGAGTTAATTATCCGATGAGGCTAAAGGATCGACATCTAAATTGGCGGTATCTCGGGCGTTAAGTAACACAGTATACAGTTAAGGGAGACCACGAGAAGCTTCCGTTCGAGCCGATCTTAATAGCCTTTCGACGGTGTACGGAAGTCCGCTGTTCTGGCTGATGGTAACGTCCACATTGAAGCTCTCACGGTTTTAAAGCCACGATAAACAAAGCGTCGTTCCTCCAACCACTGGTAGAATTTTTTTTTTCCACCCTTCCGTTGTCTCTCGTCTGAAAGTGGAGCCTCAACCGAGTGGCAACTCTTCCGCAAGAATTAATAGCTTCCAACTTCTTATCCTCATCGTCAAGACGACGGCAAAAAGGTTACTTCCATAATTGACGCCAAGGAGCACGTATTCCACTCGGTTTTACCCTTTCCCCTTTCACGATCTTCTTTTTCCTTTATTCTCATCCTTAACCTTCTTTTTTTCTTCCCTTCCATCTTTTTCGTCTTATTTCGGGCACGACGCAAATTCAATTTACCAAACTCATCGAAGTGCGAGAACACAAGTGGCCATCAAGTCCAAACTGGATACCGAAGGATACGAGACTTTTCCATATCGGTCGTCAACATCGCTGAAGGAGTGGTCGATCGGTCATTGAAATCGTTTTTTTTTAAGCCTACATTTCCTCTGACTGCATAATATATTTTTCAATAATAATGAAAAATTAAAAAATGGGGTATAAAAAGGGGAAATAAAAAAAGTACGTTTGTGCACAAAACGGTACAAACTTCAAGGTCGTTGGCTCGCACGACTCGTAGAGTTTCCACAATTTTAGCTGGTCTATAGCTGATCGATGCTTCAATCACGATACAAGTATAGAACATGCAACGAGAAATCCAATACCCCGTGCAACCCGAAATAATTCGATTTCCATCGCCATGCTACACCGGAATCGTCGTGATCTCTCCCCTCCCCTCTTCGCCATCTCTCACTCTCTCTCTCTATTTCTCCATCTACAACTCAGTATCGGATAAGGATGCATCTTCGAAGGGGCAAGACGCTTCCGCTTGTCAGTTGAATAGAGCCGTCCGGTTCTTCCGCCTTAGATTCTGCCGTGGTCGTGGATGCCATCGCGAGTTAGCGCAACGATATTTCACAATAACCCTATCAGGATACATATATTTATATATACGGAAGGGATCTTGAAAGGCCAAGTTCTCCCTCGCGTGTCCTGGCTCCCGTCGTCCTCCTCGTTGATAAACAGCGTCGGACATGCTGTTTATCAGAAGCTACGAAGATTCCGAATCGGACCGTACCAGGATAACGTGCGATGACGATGAGTAATATTAGGCGTAGTAAAAATAAATCCATTATTTACTGGAGCCAGCCAACCACGAACCTAGTCAATCAATCACTGAACTGTCGCTAAAGTTTGTTTGTTACGAAACCTCGGCTTTCTAACGGCATCTGGTGAAAAAAAATCATGGATTTCTTCTTACTACGCCTAATGTAGCAGGGTTCCGTTGTAATGATCATAATCAGGATTATAATGGGAAGAGAACCTTCAAGGGTTTATTCGTAGCCTTACCTCATGAGGAAAATGTAAAATAAGCTTTTAAAGACCCTTAAAAATACTTATTTGTATGAAGGTTTTTTGGGCAACCCTAATAGGGCTATCATATCGTAAGCGCCTTCAAGGGCTCGTTCGGACTTTCCCCTCATCAGGTATATCTAAGAAAAAGTCTTTGAACACCCTTAAAAATCTTAATTTATGCGAAGGGTGTTTCGTCAATTTTCCCCAAGTGATACCTAGTCTACCATCGCATACCCAACAATTCAGATTCGCAAACTACATCGAAAGTTCGATAACGCGAAAGAAAAAAAAAACATTTTTTGAAGACCACATTTGCCAAAGTGAACCAACGTGTGATTAAGTGTATTTTCAGTTGAAAACACACCGGACTCGTGAGTTGGGAAAAAGGGGTGACCGGTCAGCCAATATTAGGCGAAGACGAAGTCCGGCTATTTCTCGGATTCGATGTTGTCGAGAAATGGTCTCTTTGAACGAAGTTGATGAGGAAAAAGGAAAACGAGATGGCAACGTGAGGGGCGGCGATGGTGAGGACAGAGGGGAGAGCCAAGGATGGAAAATGAGGAGGGGTTGATAGCATCAACTCTTGAAAGACTCCACGCTGGGTAACTTTGAAGAAAACTCTGAAGGAAAAGTCAAATAGATTCCGGTGGTGGTACGCTGAGGGAGGGAACATCTATGCTCGTAACATGTTGAAAGTTTGCACGTCAGCTTAGCGAAAAGCTTATATACATATACGTGAACGTTTATTTGAGGACGCACTCACGTTTTATACCGATTCGGGTATGATGAGACCATGCTGAAGTTCGTCTTCTTGCAAACGTTGAAATTTCTCAACATCAAAGTATATATTCTTGTATAAGGCACTGAAAATAAATACCGACGATATATCTGCCCGTCTGAAAGTTTTGTGGAAACGGAAAGAAGTTTCAGCGTCGTCAACTTCCTGGTGATAAAACTTTGGACTCTACCGAAATATGAGTGATTATGTAATTGAAATAACGCTCGTACTTTTTTCCTTAATGATATCGACATGTTATTAGTGTAATTAGATTTGAGAGGATATTGATGTAAACAATTATTTTTAATATTTGTTTCATTCGAAAATCAAAAAACTAGGGCGGCACGACCAATTTTCTATATTTTTTTTTTTCCGTGATATTATCTGAGATTCTTTTGGCATGCTTTAAGTTAGGGACGTACCGATATTTTGTTGTAAAAAAAATCCAGACCTCGGGTTTGTCACGTACGAATTTTCAACGATGTCATTTTTACGGAATCACACAGACACACATACACACAGATATATATGTGATTTAAATAAAATCGAAAATCTCGCTTGCAGTGCCGAATTTTTTCGCTTCGTAATTTTCAAATTCGTTTAGTCCTTTAAAATTCAATTTCACGTGCAAGTAAAAAATCAATACGTGTAAAACCCAAAGAAATTCAAACAAATAATACGAAATTGGAAAAACCCCAATATCCCTAGACATCGTTCTTCAGTCCAACAACGTTCACACTTTTTTTATTGCTTTTTTAAACAAAAGTTCGAAAATAAAAATGCGAAGCTCAACTGTAAAGAGGGGATTAAAAAAAATATTAATAATAATGTATTTACGCTCGAATGCGCGTAATAAATTGTTGAAAAAGCACGAAAGTGGCGTAAGGGTAATTTCCAGGTTGACGGGCTTCCAAGTGGCTTGACGCGATGGAACGCGAGTGGCACATCACTTTGAGAATATTCTCCCACCACTCGGCATTCTCGCGTTAATGAACATTCCTTCACCCCCTTCCAAGCCCTTCATCCATGCGTGCACACACACACACACACACACACAAACAGGCACGAGTCCACGGTTACTTAAACGTACTTGTGTCCGTTTTCACACATACGCAGTAAAGTCGACCAAACTTCCGGGCTTTCTGAAAGTTCCAGGTACTTTACTTCCATCATACGTTCATTTATCACGTTTGGAACGTGTTGACGGCCGCCGGCGGGCACTTTTAAGAAAACTCGACTCGCCCGCCGAACGAGAATGTAATGTTTCACGCCTTACGTAATTGTAAAAAACATATTTCTTCTCGTACTTTTATGAAATTCTTTTGATTTTTCATTTTGAAAAATATTTTTATGATTAAAAACAAAAAAGCTAAAAGGCTTTTTCTATTTTTAGGAACATTTTTCCACACTTGGGAGAATATGATTTGAGTTAGTGAACAAAGTTTAGTGCATTTAGCGGTGCAAACTTTAAGCTGGTTAAAAATTTTCTTAGCCAGTATTAAGGCGGGAAAATTGAATATTTTAAGAAGTGGTGAATTCAATTTCGGACAAAGGAGGCTCCCGTACGCCTGAGTAAGAGGACCAAACGTGTTTTTATCGATTCTGAAATTGTTTTGAGGGTTTATCCGAACGGAAATTTTCAGCTGATTACGAATATCATCGAATTTTTTTCGAAAGCACTGCGCACAGCAGCAAAAAATGTGTTTTTAGAAGTTTTTTATAATTTTTTCATGGAAATTTTCGGTTTTGGGGGAAGTTAATGCCAGATTCATGCTCAGGGGATAAAATTACATCAAAATAGACAAATAAAAAAAATATTAAAAATCGAAAATTTTTTCGAATTTTTTGGGAAAATACATTTTTTCACTAAAATGGCGATAACTTTTTTTCCTTTAGGAATAGACACTCCACTCTGAGCTCAATCTCTTGGTTATAATTTTTTCTTTAAAATGCGTTTTGAAACATGGAGTTCCGATGATTTTTCGATTTTTGGCAGAATTTCAAAGTTGGACCATCGATTTTTGCAAATTTTTCCATACATACCCCTTTGCGTTTTTTTAAGCGA